>PVIU01030621.1:0-15867 GCA_004026605.1 Ondatra zibethicus | reverse complement strand
CTGGTCTTCTGTACCATCTCTCTGCCCAGTCCCCCCACTCCCAGGCCTGACTCACTCAGGGTCTTCTGTACCATCTCTTTGCCCAGCCCCCCACCAAGCCTGGCTCACTCTGGTCTTCTGTACCATCTCTAGGCCCAGATGCACCAGTAAGGGTTTACAGAACTGGGCACACACCTGTCACTCTAAACCATGACTTTCTCAGTCCTTATTAGATGTCATTCCAGTCAGAGTTATGGATCCAACTTCTCAAACGTTCTTCTTAACTGTTCGTCTGTAACATAAAGAGCTTCTCTGGCTCCAGCCTTTCTCGTGTTGATGGGCTCAGTATTGTGAGGATGAGAATGGAAAGGACACTTGGGTAGTTCAGACTTGACTAGTGTGCCATGCCTTCCCTCCTTCTTTCTTTCCTCCTTCCCCCTCCTCTCCCTTTCCTCCCTCCATTCTTCCCTAACTCCCTCCCTTCCTTCCTTCCCTCCCTCTCTCCCTCCTTCCCTCTCTTCATTTTTAGAAGCTTGGGTTTTTGAATGGTAAGATAATGGAAACCTGAATCTTAACTACCCTCTAATCTAAGTTTTCACTTGCTCCAGGAATTTCAGAATGACACCCATTGCAGCCAAGGGCTGCAAACAATGTTTAAAAATCGAATTCTTATTCCTTCCGTGTACATTGAAAAGTTTCACATTGAGAAGTGATTGATTTTCGTGTTTCCCTGAATTGGATCTACTACAAAGTTCAGGCAGATTGATGTTATAGAAACGGCAGTCTTAAAGGAACTTACGCATCTAAAAAAGCTTTGGGTGAACAGTGTGATTATCAGCTTCACCTGTGAGAGAAATTACCCGGGGAGGTGGCGTCTCCCTCACACCAGGCTCTTTGGTATTGACAGATCCATTAGCGGGTATAATTAGAAAAGCAAAATCGGACTTGGAATAATTAGGTTAAAGTCACAAATGATTGCTGGACAGAATAATAAGTGTCGTTACTGCCGCTGCAGGATGGGGCTGTGTGCTGAGATTTCTTTTCTGTGTTGGGGAGATTAGCAGTTATCCAGAATCAAGTTCAGAACAGCCAGGGTATTGCTTAAGTTCCTCTGAAAATGCCTGAAGAGTTTCATTTCCAGGGGGAAATGGTCTGCAGAATGTTTGGCTAAACAAAAACATAGCCATAACAAAACCAGAATCAACCATGTCCCAGGAGTATTGAGAAATATGTGGCTTTGTGGGTTAGGATTCTACATATTTTTGTTCTTTATCTTTCTCTTAACTCTTGGAACAATGGTAAATTTATTTATAAGGAAAACGGTACTCCAGAGAACAACCCAAAAAAATTCTCGACAAAGACATGATGGTAGAAAAGACTACTGTTGGTAAATCAGGGAAACTCTGGATTTCTAAAGGGATTCAAATATAATTTTGTGTTTCTAGACTTTCTTCCTACTGATGCAAGACAGGAGGGAATCGGGAGACAGATGTCACCAGTTCTACAGCAGTGGCCTTAAAGCCATGGATATCCATCCGTGATGCTCAGTAGATTAGCCAGGAGGGCTTACCGCTCAGCATCCTTGCCTCTCAGTGGCCTTATTGGAGCCCTTTCAGCAGGGTGAGATTAGAGACAAGAATGGGGGGCCCAAATGTCCCAGGCAGACTCTGAAGCCTACCAGGTCTTGGCTTTGATTCATGGGGAGTTGAAAAGTCAAAGATTAGTGTTCTGATTTCTGAGTTGAAAGAATTAGACATTCTGGGGAAATGGATACAACTGGAAATCAGGCATCATTATATTAAAAGTGAAATCCACCAAGACTCAGAAAGACAAGCATACTTTGTCTCAGAAGTGGAATCTGGAGGTGTGTGTGTGTGTTTACATGGAATAGAAGAGGGACCATGAGAGGAAGAGGAAGAGGAAGATGTGTAAAGGAAGGGAGCAGAGGGAGCAAGAGGGGTACATAGAAGGAAGTGTTTGGGGAACAGAAGAGGACCAGGGATAGGGGATGAAGGAGGGCAGTGAATAAGAATCAAGTGTAGTGATGAACATATATGAAAATGTCACAGTGAAATACAGTGCTTTGTATAATAATCAACAAATTTACTTTAAAAGTTTTGTGTCATTGTGCCTACACGCCCATCAGGAATGCCCAGGCCCAAAGGACAAGGCCCAGTTCTTCTCCCAACCTGTGTCTTTTGTTACTTCTCTGTCTGGACCCTGAGGCCCCTTGGGTACTGTACCAGACCATCTGTGTAGTGGTCACTTCTGCAACCCAGCACTCGGGAAACTGAGGCAAGAGGATCACCATGGATTCACCATTAGCCTGGGCTTTATATGTACTTAATAGTAAATTTGAGGCCAGCTTGGGTCACGCAGTGCAAGATTTTTGTATTGCATGTTAAGATCCCGTGGCTGAGAAGCCAGCAAGAGTCGGCTTTGCCATACACAGGTAGCCCAGATGAGAGGGGGTGTGTTAGTGAGGACATGACCCTCCTCGGTATGCTGCCCTCCCTGTGCAGGTGGCATTTCCTCTTACTGGAGAGAAGCAGTGGTTGGCACAGCGTTATCCGCCCTCTTGTCCTCAGCATACACATACCAAGAAGTGCCACCTTGCAGTGTAGTGGCTCATGTGTCTAGTTCCAGAGCTGGGGTCCTGATCAGAGGTCAGGACCCAAAGTGGTAACACAGGGCAACCTCACACGTCTGGGATTTGTCATCCAGGGATACTCCCATGTTCTTCTCTGGTCTCTTTATTCCCTGGAACTCCCTTGGAGTCTCCTGTGCTCCTGTGTGACAGCCAGAACTTCAGAGTTCTCCCTCCACAGGGCCATCCCATAGGCAGGATGTGGCCAGGTGAGCAGCGGTGGGCAGAACCCTGCCCCTCTGCCGGTTCTACCCACTGCATGGAGTCAGCCCTTATTCCCGTGTTGGCTCTGGCTTTGACACACCCTTTTCATTCACTTTGAAAGCACTTATTGTACTATTTTTTGCTACTTTTTATTTAGAAAATAGATTCCTTTGTTTTCAGCTGGAGATAATTAAATTGCTTCACTAGAGTTATAAATTCCTTTCCCAAATGCTTATCTGAGATCTTCATTTCATAGGAAAGGACCCATGAGATGGGGAGGGAGTTCTGTCTTTTATCCAAGGTTTACATAATCAGCAATAAAACCGGACAATTGTTACAAAACAGAATACTAGCGAGATTATTCTGATTGGCTGGGTAGAACAGAACAGCAGCTGCAATCTGTCTGTCCATCTGAACAGATCAGCCGCTCCTTATTTTTCTAACAATATTTAATAGTTATAAAGCTTATTATCCCAATAATAACCCTGGGGTACTGACAGTTTTATAAAAACTAGGCTTTTTAAAAATTGATTTTATTGTTTTTGATTATGTATATGTGTGTAGGGTTGTGTGTGGGTATGTGTGATTATGTATATGTGTGTAGGGTTGTGTGGGTATGTGCCCGTCAGTACAGGTTCCCACAACAACCGTAAGAAGGCATCAGATCCTCTGGAGCTTGAGTTATAGGAGCTTGTGAGCCTCGTGATGTGGAAACTGAACGCCAGTCTCCTGTAGGAACAATATTGGGCTCTTCACCATTAGGCCGTCTCTCCAGCGTGAGAACCAAGCATTTTGCTTTTGTATTTGTAGGTTAAGGTTCAAATGGAAACACGAAATTAAGATGTTTAATCTTATGTATAGTGTAAGCCTTTTGTATTGCACTGTGATTGTTGAGACTCATGTTTTTAACCACAAAGCTAAACTCATTCTGACTTACCAAAATTAAAGTAATAAAATTATTGACTTTTGACAGACAGACGTGTTAGATTTTAAGAAAAATTTAGAGTGTGTTATATTTTATCCAGGAAGCTTTTAGCTCCAAGACTAATTTAGTGCGCTGATTTGGGAATGTGAAGGGTCAGGAGTGGGTGGGGATGGAGAACAATCTAATGGCCCTAGTCCCTCAGAGTCATCATTATCCCATCTGCCCGCTCCCCTGCCAGGCCCCACCATTCTGAACATGATTGTTTGGGCTTCGTTGATTACATGCACACACCATTGCCATCCCATCTGAATTTTATAACCACTATTTGATGGGAGACAGAACTTTGTTATAGTCGCATGGCTGTGGTGAGCTGCGAGTGAGGAACGTGAGAATCTGTCATTGAGCTGGGTGTGGTGACTTGCATGGGTAGTTCAGCCCGAGGCTGGGGACTTGAGCTATTGCCAGGAGCCTGGAGGTTCACAGCAGTCAGTTACGGATGAGTTTCCCTCCACGTTTACCTGATGCTGTGTGGTATTCCTAAGGATCCTAGGTCTTGTTGTAAGCCTTGTTTTTAAAGTAATAGATTAGAGGACTGTGGCTGTTAAAAAAGGTGCTAAAAACTGCACTCAGCTAAAAGCGCTTACCTAGCGTGCACAGGCGCTGGGTTCTAATCCTGGGCAACATAAAACATTAATTTAAAAAGTCATTAAAACTTTAAAATAGTATTTCATTTATGTGTAAAGAGAACAATGCAAAAGGCTTATAAATCCTTTTCTGAAACGGTCTGTGAGGATCATAGCAGTTCTGAAAGTATAATAAATACCAGCCCTTCTGCCCTACTCTATATTATAATCTGCTCCACTGTCAGTGTCTAGAGAAATATTACTATCCCTCCGTTTTTGTTTTTAATAGAAGAGCAACTGCACACTGACAGGCACCTCTGTGTTTAACGCAGCAGTGCACCGTGGACACTTTGCCGTCAGCATCTGACAGTCTTGCCGTCACCTTTTACTCTTTTTTGGGCTTCATCACTTGGGTGCCCGGCATTAACTAGTCTTCAACTAGTTTATGAAGAACTCTTTGGTTCCAAGTTCTTGCTTTTCGAATGGCATTGTTGGAAATAGCTTTGCCCATAAATCCTCTGTTTAATCATTACTTTTCTGCACTATTTCTCATTTTATTTTAAAGAATGTTGAGCTTTTATAAAAAACAAAGAAAGCATGGCATGGGGCTATCATATGTAGCTCCATCAGCAGGTCCAATGGGTTAGCTGGACTTCTCTGGGTGCCACTCCTAGCCTTGTTTGTGAATTTTAAAATAACTGTAAGATGCCACACTTTATTTGTGCATGTCCTGATATGTATTTCCCAAGGTGGGAGTATTTGTTTTCCTCATCATCATTGCTGTGGTCTGCACTCATCAGTATCTACTCTTTGTCTCATCTTCCAGGCTGCCTGCTGATATTCTGAATTGTTTACTTCAGTCCGAAATCCGGGTCTTGTTAAGTAGCAGTGTATGAGATGAAGCCCTGGCCATTGTGGGCTGCTCAAGTGTGTCATGACAGATTAGGAATTGCTGTAGCAGGCATGCAATAGGGGCTGTTGGTGGGTCCATGCTGTTCAAGTGCCATGCCCTGGAGGTGCCTGTGCAGAGGGAGGAGGAAGCCAAGGTGTGCAGGATACCCATGAGGAGGAATCTACAAACTCAAAGACAGTATCTCACGGGATAGCCGTGTCAGAGCCCTCTACATGTGACAGTATCTCATGGGATAGCCGTGTCAGAGCCCTCTACATGTGACAGTATCTCACGGGATAGCAATGTCAGAACCCTCTACATGTGATAGTATCTCACGGGATAGCCGTGTCAGAACTCTCTACATGTGAAAGTATCTCATGAGATAGCCGTGTCAGAGCCCTCTACATGTGACAGTATCTCACAGGATAGCCGTGTCAGAACTCTCTACATGTGACAGTATCTCACGGGATAGCCGTGTCAGAGCCCTCTACATGTGACAGTATCTCACAGGATAGCCATGTCAGAACCCTCTACATGTGACAGTATCTCACGGGATAGCCGTGTCAGAACCCATGTAGATACCTCTACAGTGAGAGGCTGGCCCAACAGTGAGGGTGGCTCTGTGCTCCTCACTACTGGGATGACTTAGTGACTCATCTGCTCCTGTGTGTCCAGTCCTAGGAGTTGTACGAGTGATAGAGGTCCTGAACCAAATGTCTGTGAACTACTTCATGTGCAGTCAGCTGTGATAAGCCTGTCTGCTTCCCCAGCAGGAGCATTAGGGACATGCAACCAGGGAGTCTATTACCCCAGTAGAAACAAAAATATAAAATTACTAGGAATAAACTTGATAAATATGTAATATCCATGTGACAAAACTTTAATTTGCTCCAGAGGGACCAAAAATACAACTCAAGTAAAAGTGTGCCGTGCTGTTTGTGACCAGGAACCTGCAGCGTGGTGAACAATATCCACTCTCATTTAGGCTGTAGTTTAAATATGAATCAATAAAAATATCAATACTTTTTAGGGACTAACGGGAAATTTAGTTAGCTTATTTTAAAAAATTATCTTGCAAAAGTAGTTAAACAAGGTTTCAAAAATAAACAGGAAACAGACCCAAGACATACTTACAAAACTAACTTGGTGAAAATAGTGTTGTACAAAAATAAGTTATTATAGTCACAAACAACTATATTCATTAATGGCAAAAGTCACTTCTCAAATCATTGAGGAAAAATGGCAAACTGGGGGTCTTGGCTGCATAGTGTATGGTTTGCACAAGTTAAATCTGAAATATATTTAAGATTTACATGCAAAAATGTGATACATTAACAGAAAAGTTATTGTATATTCCAAGGTCTTTCTGCCATAATAACATGAGGATCCTATTTGTGAAAACCCACTTTAGCAAAGTCAAAAGGCAGGTAATGAATTGATGAGAGACTTCCAACCTGTGTCACCAGTAACTAAGCCACCTAATATGTAACAGTTCCCATGGACTACCAGGAGAATGGATCAATAATCTAATAAAAACTGGTTAGAGTACCCACAGCTCATAGCAAAGGAAATGCCAATTTAAATATGAAGTGTTTAGTAAGAGAAATACAGATTGCACAGTAGGTATAGATTGCCAGCACACCAGGAATTTTCGTTTTTTCCCTTTCTTATTATGAGATTATCCAGGACATGGGAAAGAAACTTTTATATATTACCAGTGAGAAGCAAATCCATAATTCTTTATAAAAGATCTGGCAATATTTGAACATGTTATAGTCTATTACTCAGTACTTTCATGTCTTTTGCTTGTTTATTTTGAGATGTGGTCTCACTGTGTCCCTCGGCTTCCAGAGTGCAGGGGTTACAAGCATGCACCGTAACCCGGCTTTAGAAATGTATTTTCTATATGTGTATACATGTGAAATCTTGTAGGAATGATATTTTTATTGAAGCCATATGGAAACAAAAGCTTTTATAATCAATGATGTAACATATAAGTAGATCTATAAGAAATAAACCAGGAAGTGCTCTGTGTACCTGGGAGCCTAAGGCAGGAAGATCCCTAAGAGTTTGAGGCCAGCCTGGTCTACAGAGTAAGCCCTCTTGTCATTGAAGCAAATGAAACCAATTGTGAGCACCGTGGTGCCCAGCCTAACAAGGTACTTTCCTTATGGATCACTTTGTAGAGCACAGAACGTGTGTATGTAGGGTATATAAGGCTGTTTTGATGTTTGTATAGAAAGGGGTAGATAGGCAGGCCTACCATGGACGGATTAGCAGTTGTCATTACATATCCAAAAATAGATCATAGCCATTGCCTCTAGGGAAAGAGTGAGGCAGAGGGCTTGGATGCAGACTTTCCACAGCATACAAGTTCGCACCAATGACTTTTAGACCTTGTCTGCCCTGCTTATATTAATAGAGAAGGCTCTGCAGTTTAGAGAGCTTTCTTTTATTGATGTCTTTGGATGAAGTGGGAGAAGATGGCTGTTTATAAAGTCTGTGGAAGGCTTATCTGGGAAGAAGCTACCCAGAAGGTCCTTCCCAGTGCAGAGGGGACTTAGGGTTTGGATGACAGTGGTGACGGGCCTCTGATCAGCCTCTCTTCTCCCCATTGTAGCGGAGCTGCCGCGGTCCTCGGCTGTGAGGTTAGCCTCTCTGCGGGACCTGCCAGCCCAGCTCCTGGAACTGTACCAGCAAGGCTTCTCACTGGCTGCCCTGCACCCCTTTGTGCAGCCTACGAACAGGCAAGAGAAGAGATTCCTTGAACACATCTTTAGGGCCATCCTGGTCAAGAAAACCAACAGGTAAGGACCCAGCAATGTCAGCATCATGCTGTGTGGAGACTGAGGAGGGAGGATTTGTGTGTCACCACTAGGGCCTTGCCTTCTGACAGGGAAGCCACAAGGGACAACCAGAGAGATGTTCCATGGCAAGAAACAAATGCCATGTCCAGCTGCAAGAGGAGTTCAAGTTCTTATCCTCTCCTTTATGGTGAAATTCAGCTAGAACAATGTCTTCTCGGAAGAAGCATGCTCCCAGAATTACACAGCCAGTAAAAATATAATAAAAGCATTAATCTGAAAAGCCAGGGTTGGAAACAACATTTTATTAAAGGCTTTATACAGGCTCAATGTTTCCCTCCAAAGTTTAGAAATACTTCAAAATTTTGAATTCACAAGAAGTTCTGTCATGCGCCTCTGAAGAAAACATCTCTCCCATCCCCACCTCCCGCCCCAAACCCCACACTTCCTGCCCTCACCCCAACCCCTTCCTTACACCCCACACCTCCCACCCCATACCTTCTGCCCCACACTCCCACCTCCCACTCCACACATCACACTTCCCACCCCACACTCCAACCCCACACCCCCACCTCCAACCCCACATCCCTCACCTCCCGCCCAACACCCCCCACCTCCTGCCCCACATCCCATACTATCATTGGGCTGGTCGTGGTTTTAACTTTGTAGATGTCTGGAGGATGATTTCAGGCTAGTTTGTCCAGCCAAGTATTACTTTTGCATTTTGACTTGTGCCTAAGTGGGAAAAGAGATAGACTTAGTTTTTCAAAAGGAGCAGCACTCATTTAAAATCCTTAAAAAATGATAAAAGCCGAAAGCACAATAGGCCTAGCTACTGTTATTATACTAAAATTTGAAGCTGGGTATGGTAGTGGACACTGTGATTCCATCTCTTGGAAGGTGAAAGCAGGAAGGTCAGGAGCTAAAGGCTAGCCTCAGCTACACAGTGAGTCCCAGGCCAGTCTCTGTTACAAGAGACTCCAGCTTAGTGAATACATAAATAAATAAATTGAAGTTTGAGAAAGGAAATTGGATTTAGCCTCTGGCCAGCAGTCTTGGAAGGAATGGGCAGCAAGACTCATGTTTTAAAGTAAAGGGAGTAGGCAAGCCATGCTTGTCTTTTAAAAGTCACTTTGCGGTAGACTGTGCATTGACCTAGCAGAGTCACAAAGGACACCTGTGGGGCATGAGGTGACATGCCAAGATGGACTTTTCTTTATTTCATAGCGGCTTCTCAGGCTCTGGGCCCTAAGGTGGAGCTTGTTTGTGTGATGGTCCTGGGTCCCTGTGTGCTTTGTAAGGTGACAGTGTGCAGTGTCTGTCTGTGTTTTCATACTTGTTTCTTTGTGTCCATTGGCTGTGGATCAATATCTGGTATAATCACTTGAGGAAATTATTCTGGGGACCATGGTGGTTTTAATTTACACAGACACACAAGATATTCATACAATGTCAACAGCTTATGTTAACTGAGCATTCATTGTGTGCCACATATGATAACTATAATTTTGTCTGCATCATCGGCTCATGAAATAGGAACCCTGACTTTCTCCTAGTTTTTCAGGGTAGAAACCCAAAGACATGCAGTATGACCACAGTCCAAACTGAGACCCAGAAACATTTAGCACTACCACAGTCCAAACTGAGACCCAGAGACATGCAGCATGACCACAGTCCAAAATGAGAGTCTGTATTAAGCTTCTAGCAACTGCCTAGAGAGAAACTCTTCTACACAGCAGTCTCAAATGCATTTTACAGGGAGTTTCTAAAGGCAAAAAAAAAAAAAACCCAGAAAAATTGCATCCTAGTTGGCAGTTGCAGCAGGGAGTCAAGCAAGCAAGCAGCTCAACAGAAACCAAGAACAAGCAGTTAGCTGGGGTATTTTGGATCAGAGTTTCTAGAACAGGGTTAGTCACGTTCAAGGCGTTTAGAGGAGACACACACCTGGGCTTCTGTGGGATAATGCTCTTGTACACTGTAAAGATTTGCCACTCATATTAGATTAATAAAATGCTTACTGGCCACTAGCTAGGCAGGAAGTATAGATGGGGTGATCAGACTAGGAGAATTCTGGGAAGAGAAAAGGCAAGAGAGTCAGTCACCAGCCAGAAAGCAGAGGAAGCAAGATGAAAATGCTGCACTGAGAAAAGGTACCAAGCCATGTGGTTAAAAATAGGCAAGAATTATGGGCTAATTTAAGTTGTAAGATCTAGTTAATAATAAGACAGAGCTAGTAGGCCAAGCGGTTTATAATAATATAAGCCTCTGTGTGTTTCTTTGTGACTGAACAGCTGTGGGACTGGGAAGGACAAAACTTCTGCCTGCACTGGGATCAAGTTGTAGGGGAAGCCTCTGTGTGCCTGCTGTGGGCGGCGATGCTAGCACAGGGCCTGGATGAAGTGTGTGTATTACAAATGCACTAGAGCAAATATGAAGATATGCCTCTTCCTCTTTTTACACCCAGAGTAGCACTCCAAAGCCAATTTGTCTGCAGGTCTCCTGGGGATGCTCTTAAAGAACATTTCGGTTCAGCATGTCTGAAGTCAGGCTTGAGATGCTGCATCTCCAGTGTGGTCCCAAATGATGCTGACACCATTGCTCCATGGAACACACTTTGAGTAGCAAGGGTGGAGCGGTCCTGACTCATCCTTATATATCACCCACACAGTTAGGGTTTACTGTTCTTCTGTCTGGGGCAGGGCCCAAGGCTCCTGGGTGGAGGTCCCATGTTCCAAGTTGCATGTGGTCTCTGGGAAGGGCTATAGTGCCGGGGAGCATCAGTGGAATTTTCTGAGCCTCCCATTGTACACTTTACACAGTAAGAGATTTATAATTGATGACTTGCAAGGCATATTTAGCCACATGATCAGATAAGCAGGGTGACGATGCCACTGTTTAAGAGCAAACCAGATCCCAATTTTGTCCCTTACAAGCCAACCAGGACAGCCAGAGGGTTAGACAGGGAAGAAAAAAAAATAAGGTTCTGAAGATCAAGACACTGGTGTTTGGGTGCATTTTCCAGAGGAGAAGGTGCCAGTGGCTGTGGTTGGAGTTCGTTCTCTGCCCCAGGATGCCCAGTCCACTGTCCCATTGGTTCTAACAATACCCCATCTTCTGGGTCAACTGAGAAAGAGAAACATTAACTTTGTGATGAGTTTTTGGAACTGATTTTTTTAAAAGAAAGCTACAAAAAAAATCTGACAATGCACAAAGTGAAACAAAGGAAGCATGGCCAGTGGATCTCTGTTTCCATCCTGAGCGGTATTAGGTAGGAAAGCATGGCCAGTGGATCTCCCTGTTTCCATCCTGAACAGTATTGGGCAGGAAGAGGTGAAGGCTGAAGCAGAGTTATAAGAAACACTCATAAAGGTGTTTTTGTCTCCTGTGCAATTACTGTGTTTCTGCATCAGGGACCCTCCCCCCACCACACACACACACACACACACACACACACACAAACAAACAAACAAGCAAGGAAGCAAACAAAAAATTCTCGAAGCTCTCTATCAGCAGGTAATTGAAGAAAGAAAAACAGAAGAAAGCTTACATGATTAATTTTTAACATGAACAGATAAAGCCACACTTTTAGCAAAGACTGCCAATGTCTGACAGCCATAAATACTGTTAAGTGAAATTATTTAGCTCTGGAAAAGGGAGTGAGTGAGTCCTAGCTAATATTTCCCAAGTAGGGCACACTGACAGATTGAGGAAAGCTGCCTGCGCTACTCTGCAAAAAAAAAGCACAGAGCCACTATTTGAAGCTTGGTAAACCTGCAGCATTTGAGCCATGAACACAAAGTTTTTGGCAACTAGCCAGACTTTGGGGTATGCAACATTATAAACAAACAAACAAGCAGAAATCCAGCTTGAGTCAAGCTTATATCCATCCCCCACCCATCTGCCCCCCACTTATTCATCCAGCCAGCCAGCCAGCCAGTCAGCTCCCCATCCATCTACAAACATCTATTATGGTTGTAAGAATATCATAGGTATTGTTTGTTTATTTCTAGGCCATCATGACAAGCAGACATTATAAATAAAGCAAATCACAATTTTTCTTTGTTTCCTATTGCATATAGCAGCTATCTCTACATTGTATTATATTCTTATTCTTATTAAGTATGTGGTAACATTATGTTTTTTTTAAAAAAATGCACACACCTTAATTTAAAAAGTAGTTTATTGATAAACAATGCTAATGATTATATAAGCTGTTAAGAAAATGATGTCAGTAGACAGGCTCAGTACAGTTGTGACAAACCTCTGGATTTGTAAAACACAGATTAGATGCAAAACATGATAAAACAAGAGTCCCATGTTCTCCTTCATACATTGCTCCAGGAGCTGTACCCGGGGGAAGGTAGAGGGCTCTGTTAGATATAGCACTTGCTTTCCAGGGACCAACTGTCTGGTTGAGAAATTACTCATCACATATCTGTCATGTTACTGCTGAAAGAGAAATTTTATTTTAACCTGGGTCTTATTTCCTTAGACATTTGAAAATTTTGTATTTATATTTTGTGTGTGCATGGAGGCCAGCAGACTGCTTGAAGGAGTTGATTCTGTCCTCCACCATGTGGGTCCCAGGACTCACACTCACACTGTCAGGCTTGGCAGCTTCTCCAGCCTCTCCCTTCTGAGCCATCTTGCTGAGCCCTGGGCTTTGCTTCTTTGGGGCACATGCAGGAATACTGAGCATGAGGTGGGAAGCGTTTATGGAAGTCTCAGAAGGAAAACTCCACAGTGCTGTTTGGATAACTGGAGAACATCTTGATGAACTGAAATCGTTAACGAGTTCCCCAAATGGCAGCAGTCAGCAGTGACAATGCCTCTGAACCCTACCATGTGACAGATTTCACCGAAATCCACAAAACACTGTCCGATCTTTTCTTCTGGAAATCGTGTCAAACTGCACCCTGTGCTGATCATTCTTCAGCTGAGTTTGTTGAATTTAATCAAAGTCAGTTGCTTGGGAAAGTGACTCCGGCATAAATAGCTGAACATGTAATCTTGAATAAGTGAAAAGACTTTGTGCCTCCCTTCCTTAAGACCACTTAGTGGTTTTTAATGTACAATATAGTTCATTTTGCCTGGCGTCTGGGTGTAGATAAGTTACTCCTTTTCTTTTCTATGCAGTTTTCATTAGAATGAATTGCCAAAAATCTTATAACTTGAAGACTGAGGGAAATCGGTTATTAAAATGTCATGTCTTTGTTTTATGAGTGTGGAGTTAGTTCCAGATGGTTTTGTAGTTGTAGATGGAGAAATGCACTCTGATGCTCCAGTTCCCAGACACTGACTTGTTCTTCATAGCAGAACTAGTTTTGAGCTAGTTCACTGTGCCGATAGGGTTTCCTTCACTTATGGGTTAATGCTACTTGGACCCAGGTTTGCTAGAGTAATGCCTAATCTGGCACAGGGACTGGTCATGATGGGTAGGTGCCCTATGGCCTAGGGGATGAGACTCACAGAAGAACTAAATCGGCTACAAACAACACAACATGCATCTAATCAAAATTGCCCTTGGCGACCTTTCTAAGTTCCCACGAAGTGCAATTCTGCCAAGACTGGACTACTATTTCCCTGCTGTGGAGCCTTTATCAAACCTGAGCTGGTTGGTTTTACAATGCAGTCCTTTCTAGGAAGGTGAGGTGCTTGTCAGTAGGAAGGTGTCTGTGGGGACTAAGACTGGGGACCAGGATCTCCCTTTTTCCTTTTGGAGGCTTTCTGTGGCCCACCTGCCTATTGACTAAGATAATCGACATTGTTTTATGTAACGAATGTCCTTAGCAATTAAATTTCTAAGATAAATGTGTGTTGAATAATTTTACTGGACAAAGATGACTCTAAAGAGACTCCCTCTAGGTCTTAAGAAGCTTCCCTTTCATGGGCTGTGAACTGCACATACAGTAATAGTGATGTCAAACTAGTACTTAGGGCTTGATTATTATCTTTGGCAGAAGTGTATCGATGGGAGAGTCTTTGAAATGGAGGTCAAGCACTCTTCGTTAGCTCTATATCTGGAGAGATGGGTAGATTTGAACAGAAAGAGTATTATGGAGTCTGGTCCAGGACGGCCTGAAGCCTGGGAATGCAGAGTTTGGCACATGGAGCAAAGGTGGAAGTCTGGAGACCTGGAGATGGAGCAAGGCTGAGGGAGGCCCCTAGGAAGCTATGCCCAGCATCCGTAGGACTGGCTCCTGTTCCATCTGCTGGTCCAGCCAAGGCTGCCATGCTCTCCCTCTACCAGATCACTCCAATAATCTTTTGGAAAGGTGCAGTTGGTTGTTGAAATCTCTAGTAAGTGGTTTCACATAATGGAATCTGAGACATTTTTCCTCTCAGATCCTGCTCTGGCTGGGTTTGTGTCAACCTGACACAAGCTAGAGTCATCAGAGAAGAAGGAGCCTCAGCTGAGGAAATGCCTCCATTTCAGCTGTAAGGAGTTTTCTCAATTACTGATCAATGGGGGAGGGCCCAGCCCCTTGTGGGTGGGGGCCACCTCTGGGTCCTGGGTCCTCTTGGGTTCTGTAAGTAAGCAAGCTGAGCAAGCCAGTAAGCAGCAGCGCTCCATGGCTTTTGCATGAACTCCTGCTTTCAGAATCCTGCCCTGTTTGAGTTCCTGTCCTGACTTCCTTCAACAATGAAGAGCAGTGTGGACGTGTGAGCCAAACAAACCCTTTCCTCCTCAACTTGCTTTTCACTCATGGTGTTTCGTTGCAGCAATAGAAACCCTAACTAAGACAGACCCCATCGGCAAGCTGTCCTTCCAAGTACTTAACAAGTAGTACAGATTCCTGAATTAGTCAACTGTAGCCACCCCATGTCAAGTGATACTGAGAAAGGCCTTTCTTTTGGCTTTTTGTTGTGCAGTTTCCAGGAAAGTAAATCTCAGTAAACATTTGGGCCTCACTCCTAGTTTCTCTTCTTGGGGCAGAGTCTGGAATTCTGGCAACCCTTCCTTCCATCTAAGACAAGGCTTGCCCATGCAGTTGTCTCTATGGTCTAGATCCTCAGGGTGAGGACTAGGGGAACCAGAGACCTGGTGCCATACTCTGGGTTGTCATTGACATACTTTTTTCCAGAAAAGCCAGAAGTTTGGGGTTTTATGTGAAAACCTTTCTCTTTCAAATGTGACCTTTAACCCATGTACCTGCTGGGGCCTGCTCTCTCTTCAACAGGTTGTGCACTTTGGGTTTCTCAGATGTCTGTCTTTTACATGTTGGCTGCTCCTTTCCTCCTTGCTGAATCTCCCCCATCTTTGCATTCTCATCATTTCTTTGAGTGCTAGCAAGCATTGCCCCTTAGTTTTCATTAAATAGAGTCAAATAAAACTCTGCCCACAGGACTAGTGAGGTGGCTCAGTGGTTAAGAGCACTGACTGACTGTCCTTTCAGAGGAAGGTTCCTAACACTCTTGCTGAGTGGCCTACAGCCACCTCTAACTCCAGTTCCAGGGGATCCCATGCCCTCTTCTGACTTTCAGTGGTAGCTGCACACAAGTGGCATACACTTACATATACACTTACATATACACTTACATATACACTTACATATACACTTACATATACACTTACATATACACTTACATATACACTTAAATATACACTTACATATACACTTACATATACACTTACATATACACTTACATATACACTTACATATACACTTACATATACACTTAAATATACACTTACATATACACTTACATATACACTTACATATACACTTACATATACACTTACATATACACTTACATATACACTTACATATACACTTACATATACACTTACA
>PVIU01030620.1:0-15868 GCA_004026605.1 Ondatra zibethicus | reverse complement strand
TACAACTGCTTTTCTGTTTATTTGACATGTTCACATACATGTTCATACCTCATTCTTCTACTATGAGCAGAAGCAGCAATTAGACAAAAATCAAGGTTGGTCTGTTGCCCTTGAAAACACTGTAACTGTATTCTTCCAAATCTTCACAATTCCTGCAGGAGGACATAGCAGACTGGTATAACCACTGACAATACCATAAGATTTGCCTTCTTAATTTGGCTCCACAAACACTCTCTCAACCTCTGTCCAAATATTCATTTTGTTGCTCAAAATTTTATTATCTAACTAGAATTTTGATCATTTTGCTTTGTTTGGTGTAGATTCATATACTGTTGTTACCTCATGTCATCTAGTATACATAGATTAGGTGGATTGACCATACTTTTAAAGTTTATGTTTTGATAAAATGGAATGAATAGCATGAAAATAGTAATAGAGAGAAACTAAACTCAAAATTGAAAGTAAAAACCAGAGTGAGAAAAGGGAAGTAGAACTCAACAAAACCTGTAATTGTTTCATTCACCCAAGTACCATTTGCTGTCAAGCACTTCTACATCTGCTCTCAGATAGACTGGTGAAAATGGACAATGTCCTAACTAATTCTGCATATTTTATTATTTATATGATATTCATCTTTAGTAGGTCAGATAATTCCAGGAAAATTATTTTAGTCAAACTAAGTGAAAGTTCCATTTTTGACATTTAAATTATTTTATTTGTGATTGTAACTTAAGCCGGTTCTATTATGATATACAAACTATAAAACAAGTAGAACAAGCATTTTTATTTACGATTACTGAACCTATTGTTTCTAAAGTTGTGTTTTTGTTATTTTTACAGCAAACAAGACTTTGAGTCTGCAGATGCAGTAAGTCCAAAAATCATTAAAATTAAAGAGGCAACAAAGTACATTGTGATTGTGATACCAATACTATCCTTTTATTTAGTGTATTTATTAGACTGGAAACACAGGTTAGAAAAATAAATAATGTTTATATCTTTGTAATGACTGCAAATATAATAATTACAAAGAATAGTTTTATGACTGTCACCAGAACTTAAGTTGTCATTGTTGAATGTACAATTAAAATTTACCTGATCACAAAACTGTATTTAGAAGACAGAAATCTATACAAAAAAAATCAATTTCTTCTAATATGCTTCAAATAGTGTGTGACATCAATTTGAAGTGAAAAACCTTTAAGTATCAATTTCATTACATTGTAATTATGTAAAAAATTATTTTAAGTTAATAAGCAATCAAACAGTTTATTTTAGCACAATAAAAAGAAGATTCACCTCTTGTGCATTAATTTTTAAAATTTTATCATTATTTCCACTATTATCACTATTCTCCCTCCACTCACTAAAGTAATTCTATATATCTTAAATTGCCTTATAAAAGCATGCTTTTTTTAGCTTCTCTCTTAAATTTAGTTGATGCTTTCAAATGTTGCTGTGGCAACGATGCAATCTCTCAAAAGTCACCATAGCCTAAAGCAAATTTTCTTTGAGTCCTATAATATCTATAATTTTATATCACAGTTTTCATAATTTAAAAATTAAGCTTCTCAGACATATCTAACATCCAACAAAACTTAGTTTTGGAGGATACACTGATGCTATTTTCAGTGATATCTGAATTTTTGTATCATTGTTATTATCTCCATCATCATTATTGTTTGCTTTTATGAGATGGAACTGGCTATATATCATGGCCTGGCCTTGAACTTATTATGTAACACAAGCTAGCTTTGCTCCGCTCGCCTCAGACACTTGTGTCCTGAGAATATTGGCGTATACAACCACAAGCAGATAAGTAATCATTCTGTTTCAAATGACTTTTCCCCACCCCCATGGTTTTGGCATTCAAAGCCAGGACCTTATAATACATGCAAGCACTATGTCATTGAGCCCTAGCCTTAAACTGATCTTTTAAAGCAGAAATGGAATGCTTGGCTGGTTGCCCAAATCTTTTCTCTAACAATCTCTGAAATTTAGTATTATGTTGAAGTATGTGTAATATAACTGAGTATTTAAAAGTGAGAATTGGTAAAACTGTGAATGGTATTCATAGAAACTATTCTTTAAAAGGTAATTTAATCTTCTGCTATCCTCCCAAATATGCTTTTTTATACAAAAACCTGTGAACCGCAGCCAATAAGATTAAAATATTGATGCTTTCACTATTTTAATTCCATTTTCTTACAGTCAGAAGATATTGAGTCATTGATTCCTAAAGAACTGTCAGAGTTTACAAAACAGCAAATTCGTTATATTCTGCAGGTAAGATGGGAT
The DNA here is from genome assembly GCA_004026605.1 of Ondatra zibethicus. Lineage (NCBI taxonomy): Eukaryota > Metazoa > Chordata > Mammalia > Rodentia > Cricetidae > Ondatra > Ondatra zibethicus. The sequence goes on along the minus strand of PVIU01030620.1, from coordinate 13,570 downwards.
CACCGTGTCCAACTTTGCTATGATAGTTTTTGCTTCATCTTATTATATTTTATTTTGTCATGTTTGGTTGTCATCTCTAAGAAGTCTGTCTATTTCTAATGTGAGACACAAAGGAAGTAGTTCCAGAAAGGAGCGGAAGTCTGGAGAACTGGGAGAAGTAGATGGAGGGGAAAGTATAATCAGGATATATTCTGAGAGGAAAAAAAATATCCATTTTCAGTTAAAAAAATAAACTTCAGATCAACTTATACAAATAACTTTTAAAAAAATTCTTAATAAACTTAAAGTGTCGATGTGTGTGTTTATGTGTGTGTGTTTTAAGAGATCAACTCTAGGAAACTGCTACCAAGCATGATTCTCATAAAAATCGTCTCAAATAAAAACTGTGTTCCACAGGAGTTGACTATAGTTTAATTAGATAGGATCACATTAGAGCTTAGTCTGATCACCATGACTAGGATGGCTGGCGCTCATGGCTTAGTACCACCTGGTTCCAAATCATGGTCTTTTCCTTCTCTTCCCTGCACCCATTTCATACTCCAAGTCCCCCCACACCATTCCAAGTCCCCACACCATTCCAAGTACTGGCAGTGAAAGATGCAAAAGCATGGCCTTAACTTTTCTGTGTTGTATAAGGATTGAATCCAAATGGAGCAGGAAATGCTCCTGTAATGAAGGGGAATCCATAAATCAAGATAGAAGCTAAGGAAATATGACTGAAAGTAGCATGAATTAAGAAAATAAGAAAATGCTATCCAGAGGAAAATGACCCATTATATATGTCTTATGGGAAAGCAAATTAATCCAGACACTATGGAAACCACTGTGTTGAGTCTAAAAAAAATCTAAAAATAAAACTGCCGTTGTAGTTATGGTTTCTATTACTGTGATAAGGGTTTCTTTCACCTTACACTTTCAGTCGTCTGTCAGTGTGGGAAGTCAGGGCAGGTACTAAAGAAGAGGCCTTGCAGGAACACTGCTATTGGCTTACTCCCCTGGTCTGCTCAGGATACAACTCAGGATCACCTTCCCAAGGGTGGCACTGTCCACAGAGACCTGGGACCTCTCACATCAATCATCAATCAAAGCAATATCCCACAGGCATTCTTTGTTCTTAGTTTGGCTTTGATATCAAATACACGGCATTTTAGAATTCCATTTTGATTTGCTATTATTTTGGGGGGTGCATATTTTTCAGTGGTTTCTCTCACTATCAAATTATATATTCATGACTTAATCCAGTGTGTGGATTTGAAAATTTTCCCAGTTTTAGAAAATTGTAGAAAGCTTTGGGGTTTTTATGTCATTTTATCCTACATTTATAATATTATCCTGAAACATTTCTACTCCTTTCATAAACAACATATTAGTATTATAATTTTGTTTCAACTACCAAACATAAATAAAAAGGCTCAACATAATTATAGCCTGTCATGTTTACCCATATGATTTTTCCTTCTTAATGTCCAACATTTCTTGACTTAGAATTTTATTCTATTTAGAAAAATTCCTTTAGCTAGTCTTTAAAAGTAGGTCTAATAGTGACTTATTTTTTCCATTTTCCTAGGCCTGAAAAATATCATGATTTGATTTCTACATTTGAAAAGAAGCTCTATTTCATTGGATATGAAATTTATAGTTGATATTTCCATTCTTTGAGCATTTGAAAAAAATATTGTATCAGTTTTTTCTTTCTCTGTGATTTCTAGGAGAAATCTGCTATTCTTTCATCTGGTTTTCCTAGTAGCTAAGGTTACTCTTGTGCCTTTCAAAACAAAATTTCTCTCTCTCTCTCTCTCTCTCTCTCTCTCTCTCTCTCTCTCTCTCTCTCTCCATTCCTGGATTAATGTATGGAAGAGTCTGACTCATCCTTTCCCAATTCTAACAGTTCTTGTTATCTTTTTATTTGCATCTATTGATTGATTTTCGTTATCAACTTCAGACTTCTCTTTTGTCTTTCAGTGTTTAATGGGTCTGGTCTAGATGGAAACCTGAACATTTTGTTACTGAGTCTTATTCAGATATTTTATTTTAGAAGGTCAACTCCTACAGTAAAGGATCAGAGGAAGTAAGACAGTTTTTATTACTGCCTATTGGAAGTCAGCGTTCTTCTAATTGGCCTGTCCACATATGGTAGGATGGAATGCTTATTGGTATTAAGAGAGCTTGAAGTATCATTTTTGTGCTGTTAGGATAAAAGTTTCATCTCTCTACTCTGCTTTTCCTGACATGAACTTAGTAAATAGTGTTGGTGTATTGCTTTAAATCCTTATCATGGCAGACATTGGGGTCATTTATCAGCCTCTTATCCTTAGATGAGATAACAGTCACAGTTTCCCCAATCCTACCAGATGTGGTGTTTGGTTGAAGTCAAATTGTTATTGTCTAAAGTTTGTTTTTTTCTCACCTTGCTAATTTTTCCTTTCATGGTCATAGCTAGTGACAAAGTTTTTCATCATCTTGAGCCTTTCAATATTTTTTATGTATAATTATCTGTGATTTTCAGTCACACTTAAGAACATCAGGAAAATGTATTTCGCTTCCTTCTTTGCAGAAGCTGAAGTTTTCCCTTAAAACTTTCCCATTAATTTTAGTATATGGTATCTATCTAAAAAATTGTCCATTTCTTTTACATTTTCCAATTTTGTGGAGCACAGGCTTTTGTAGTAAGACCTACTGATTCTCTGAATTTCCTCAGTGTCTGTTGTTATGTCCCCCTTTTCATTTCTGATTTTGTTAATTTGGGTGTTCTCTCTCTGCCTTTTGATTAGTTTGGATAGGGGTTTGTCAATCTTGTTGATTTTCTTAAAGAATCAGCTTTGTTTCATTGATTCTTTGAATTGTTTTCTGTGTCTCTATTTTGTTGATTTCAGCCCCTCAGTTTGATTATTTCCAGTCTTCTCTTCCTCCTGGGTGAGTCTGCTTCTTTTTTTTTCTAGAGCTTTAAGGTGTGCTGTTAAGTCTCTAATGTGAGCTTTCTCTGTTTTCTTTATGTGGGCACTTAGTGCTATGAACTTTCCTCTTAGCACTGCTTTCATAGTGTCCCATAGGTTGGGGTATGTTGTGTCTTCATTTTTGTTGAATTCAAGGAAGACTTTAATTTCTTTCTTTATTTCTTCCTTGACCCAGGGGTGGTTCAGTAGTTGACTATTCAGTTTCCATGAGTTTGTAGGCTTTCTGGGGGTAGTATTGTTGTTAAATTCTAACTTTATTCCATGGTGATCTGATAAGACACAGGTGGTTACTCCAACTTTTTTGTATCTGTGGATGTTTGCTTTGTTACCGAGCATGTGATCAATTTTCAAGAAGGTTCCATGAGGTGCTGAGAAGAAGGTATATTCTTTCCTGTTTGGGTGGAATGTTCTATAGATGTCTGTTAAGTCCATTTGACTCATTACATCTGTTAGTTCTCTTATTTCTCTGTTATGTTTCTGTCTGGTTGATCTATCCATTGGCGAGAGAGGAGTGTTGAAATCTCCTACTATTAGTGTGTGGGGTTTGATGTGTGATTTGAGTTTTAGTAATGTTTCTTTTACATATGTGGGTGTTTTTATATTAAGGGCATAGATATTCAAGATTGAGACTTCAATAAGCAAATATGACTAATTTATTGTAAGAGTTTTCTCTTGTGGAAAGTCCAAGGCCCTCCCCACTACATCCAGGTTGAGCAAGGGTGTCTTGCCCTCTCTTAAGATTGGAGGGGGTGGGAGAGGGTGTGTGGACTGAGTGGGAGGGAAGTGAGAGGAGGAGAGGAAGTGGGAATTTGGATTGGTATTTTTTAAAGCAATAAAAATTTTCTCTCTTTGAAATGAGTCAGTTCCATCTATCTTTCAACACTAATTAGTATTTTGTGAGCATGTTATGTTAGAAACATTGACAAAGGCATAGAACTTTGCATGTATTTCCACAATTTTAGGATTTATTGATTAATAATAAATTCATAGGCTATGTCAGTATGTTGGCTGTACATCAACAATTACCCTGATAGCCATTGGAAATGGCAAGTTCTTTTATCCAAGTCTTACTAATATTAACACTCATTTTATGCATTTCATGTTACACAATGACATATAGGATAAAGAATTGCTAATAAGCCATTAAAGAGACTACAGGATTCAAAGAAGTTTTCCTAAAAGCCTGGACAGTACACTCACACAAATGCAATAGGAGCCATTGGAGGTAGTTAAGTAAGACATTTAGGAACCCTATCCTGAAGGGATTTTGAAAGATAAAAATCTCTTCAAGACAAACTTGGTCCAAGGGAAGTCCACATGCAGTCAACTCATCTAATGTCAATCCTAGTTAGTCATGGCAGGAAGATAGGGCCATAATGAGCTGCAGTTCTGGGGTCAGAGCTGAAAATTTCTCATTTCTTGATCCCATGATGCATGTACCACAAGATCTGATGATAAGAAAATAAGTCTCCACACATCAGAGTTAGGGTTATATCCTTTTGTATGAGTATTGTATCATTTATTTGTCTGGTGTGTTGGATAAACTTTTTGGAATTGGTTTTTGCTTTATATGGTTTTGATATGCTCATATTCCCATGTGTTCGTCATTTAATTTAACTACAGAAGTTCAGAGAAGGTAAGAGTTAAATTGCCTAAACAGATTATTTTTCAGTCTGTGTCCCATGGTTCTTACTGGGTTTATTCATTTCCAATAAATAAAACAGGAAGTCATTCTGCCTCGGGATTTGTATTCAAACCTCAGCATTTTGTTCTTAGTTCTGTTCCTTTGTCTGTCTTAACAGCCCTGTATGATTTTTGAGGGGCTGGGCAGATGAATCACTGTTTGCTGTAGTGGAGAACCAGGTTTGAAGTCTCAGCACTCACACAATGTTAATATTCAGTAACTCCACCTTCAGGACATTTGATGCCCTCTTCTTGCCTTCCTAGGCATCAGGCACTCACGTGATACATATTTATACATACAGGCAAAACATTCCAACACAGGACATAAAATGAACACACCTTTGAAAGAAGTAGCAAATGGCCTCTGGGGCAGGGGATGGAAATAGAATTACTCAGTGCAGGGTACCGCCTGAAAACACCAATTGCAGTAGCTTAGAGCAGAGCACACTGTACTGCACATAATACTTTCTTCTTCCCACCTTGGGCAGAACCCATGCCCTTCACAGCACACTTAGGCAAGTTCATTTGTGGCTTGAAAATTAAGTGTCTCATCTCTTCTCTAATCATTTAAGCAAAGAATGAAAAGAAAAGCAAAATTTGATGATAGAATTGTGCTGTGTGAAGGAGATGATGCTTTGTTCATACAAAAGAAAAAATTGTCTTCCAAAGGCATAGTTGAAATCTTTTGAGGAATATCGCTTGGCCTGGTTAAGAGCATTATTCAGAAAGTTCTTTTTGTTTCTGAGAGTGCGGGGTAATGGGAGGGGTTACAACAAGAGTATATGGGGGGTGTCTGGAGGATGGAAAAGGAAGGGAAAAGGTGATGTAATTGTATTTTAATTAAAAATATGTGTAAGATTCTGGGTATGGTGGCACAGGCCTTTAATCCCAGAATTTGGGAAGCAGAAGCTGGTGAATCTTTGGGAGTTCAAGACCAGCCTGCTCCAAGACCATCAGTGTAGCCTGTTCTGGAACTCACTCTGTAGACCAGGCTGGCCCAGAATTCATAAAGATCTGCCTGACTCTGCCTCCCAAGCGCTGGGATTAAAGGCATGTGCCACCACCTCCTGGCTAAAAATAAAAATTTTAAGTATTTTGTAGGAACAGAAAAAAGGATGTTTGCTTGTGTTGCCTCTTTTGAAACATTAGCAAAATAAACCATTAACTGCTTTCTTCCCACAGATGAGGGGTATGTCTGATAAGTCACTGAGACTAGTGCTGTCCACATTTAGCAACATACGGGAAGAACTCGGACATCTTCAAAATGACTTGACAGTAAGATTTGTCTCGATATTTCTTTCCAAAATGTTTCTGATTCTTAGCTTCCTAAGAATCAATATACGTTCAATATACGTTTTAAATGTATTGCAACATTGCAATATTACACCTACCTAGAGATAAATTATTTTTGAAATAGCTAATTAGCATTGAAAGACGACAAAAGAACTTCCCCACGAGTGCATGAGTGTATATTGATATGCACCAATCATTTAATTTACCACTAAAATAATTTAGTGTTTAAAGCCAGAGTTGCCTACAAAATTAGAACAACCATAGTCATTTAATAAAAATTCCCTTCATTACTGTAATAATAAAGCATACTTTGAATTTCTCTTTAAATAAAACAACTTGAAAACGCCTTCCTGTCAATACTTAACCTTTCATATTTTTTATTTTAATTGTGTTTTTGGTGCCATCAGGTAGATACATTCTGAATGCTCTCTTCACAGTGAAAAACACCTTGAGGACTTTGGAGCCCTTTTTTCCTAATTTTATGGTTTATTTCTGCATTCTAATGAGTGTAGTTGAACATTAATTTGAAAATTGTCCACCTGCTGGGATTAAGAAGTCTTTGTAGATTAAAGTAAGACATAAAAATGATTGAGCACTCTCTGCTTCATTGCACTTAGCAGTAGCCAATCTATCAAAATAGCCCTTTTAATACATGTTTTCAAAGCTTTTGTTTTTCTATCTTAGCTTTTGCTTGACTTTGAAGAATTCTACTTTTTAAAGCAGTTACAGATGAAACAAGTTTTTATTTAAATTTTGCAACATAAACAACACTTTGCCTGTTAACAATTTTATATAACTCTGAGTCCTAATAAGTAATTTATGCCTTTAGTCTCTGGAAAATGACAAGATAAGACTTGAGAAGGACTTGGCATTCAAAGAAAATCAAATAAAAGAGTATGAAGAACTCTTGGCATCGGTGAGAGCAAATAATCGGCAACAGCAAGTAAGTTGATGTCTTTTGTAGGTGATACTCTAGATTGATAGCTTTCCATCTGCACAATTACTGGCATATTGAAGTTCTAAGATACAATCCAGAGAGTCTTAGTGTGATGGAACAAGTTGTTCACCTAAGAATTGAACAGCTTTGCATATTTTCGTTTTTTGTGTGTTTTTTGGGTTTTTTGTTTTTTGTTTTGGTTTTTTTGAGACAAGGTTTCTCTGTAGCTTTGGTGTCTGTCCTGGAACTAGCTCTTATAGACCAGGCTGGCCTCGAACTCACAGAGATCTGCCTGCCTCTGCCTCCGAGTGCTGGGATTAAAGGCATGCAACACCACCGCCTGGCTAGCTTTGCATATTTTCAACAACTGAATGTTCTCTTAAAACACACACACACACACACAAAAAAAAAAACCTGGCAACGTTATGTGTTATATAAGTATACGCAGCACACAGTTCTCTGTACTTTGGAGCAACAAGAATTGTCACTGAAAGTCTATGTTGACTCATTCTTTTAATATAATGCTATGTTAATGGAAAAAAGCTTTGTAGATCTTGTTTGTTTACTGAATAAACAAGGGAATGAACTCTATGCACTTTTACACTTGTCTGAGCAGAGATAAATCTAATCAAACTCTAATGATCCCCAAGGGTTCGTTCTCCCCTTTTTTTTCTCATGGCTTTCCCAAAGATTTTATAAAGCTGATATTTTTTTTACCACAATCAAGGACATGATTATTTTAGTGACTATTAGTATACTACGATGTGGTCAGACTATCATAAATCTAATACTAAACTGGGACACTGAAAATTTTATGTAAATGTTGTTTCTTTTGACTCAAGTTAGGCAAATGAGATTAGGGACAATCTTAATGTTTAGTATGATGCTTAAAATATCATCTAAAGGCAAGAATCTCAAAAGATTCAGTTTGAAACATTTGCTTCATTTTTCTCAATGAATCACTTAAAAGGCCATTTCCTCTGTAAAATCAAAATGCATTTTCTTATGGACTGTGTCTTCTTTGCAGCAAGGACTTCAAGACTCAAGCTCAAAATGTCAGACATTGGAAGAAAATAACCTTTCTCTTCGACATACACTATCAGACATGGAATACAGACTAAAAGAACTAGAGTATTGTAAACGTAATTTAGAGCAAGAGAATAAAAACCTTAGAATACAGGTAATAATCTTTATAGTATTGTCCTAGTTATAGAATTATAAAGCTATCATTGTTAACAGTATATACAAACTTCACCTTGTGAAGTACATTGACTCCTTTCCGTTGACATTAAATGAAAGTTTTATCATGCTGATACTTGAACTTTGTCAAATAACCTCTCAAGGTCATTTTTATTATTTCAGTGTCTTATTTAATCACACAGTATTCATGTAATAATAAACATTGAAACCTAATATATATATTTCCTTCTTAACAATCCAATTACAGACAGTTATTTTGGATTTGTACAGGTGTCTGAGACTTGCACAGGCCCAATACTACAGGCTAAAATGGATGAGATTGGCAACCATTATATGGAGATGGTAAAAAACTTAAGAATTGAGAAAGACAGAGAAATCAGCAAGCTAAGGGTATGTTGATCCTACATTGAAAAAATATATTTGTCTACAGAAACATTTTTAACAAAAGTGATGCTTGGACCTTGAGAGGTAACTGAAACATTAAAAACACTTGCTATTCAATCATGGGGAGCAGAGTTTGCGTCTGATCACCAATGTAACAAGCCAGTCAGCCTTCAGATGCCTGTAACTACAGCTCTCCAAGATCTAGCTCCCTCCTCTGGCCTCTTTACACATGCATGAAAAGATAAATTTTATTAAAGAAAATAATTTTTATTACCATCAGTACCACTCCTCCACCCTACCACCATTAAAAAGAAGAAGAAATATGATTGTTTTAATTTTAAATCTACAAAGAAAAATAAGTAAAAGATTTTTAATGTCCTCTAAAACCTTTTCTTATAATTACATTTCTGAATATTAAAAAGCAATGAAATTTCTAAGTGCTATCTTAAGTTAAATTATTTTCTACTGTAGGTTAATTTTTCTTCTCAGATGTTAAAAAGATATTAATTTCATTATCTTAATTTTTATTAATTTTTAACAATTTATGTTTGGGAGATGGGTGGAGGACCCTTCATAAAATTGCATGTTTACTCAGAAAAGAGTAATATTTAAAATTATACAGCTAAACCATAGTCTATTTGAGTGATTATAAATATTTTAGTTAACTTTTTAATTAAAAAATTACATGCCGGGCAGTGGTGGTACACGCCTTTAATCCCAGCACTCAGGAGGCAGAAGCAGGAGGATCTCTGTGAGTTCTTGAGATCAGCCTGGTCTACAAGAGCTAGTTCCAGGACGGGCTCCAAACCTGCAGAAAAACCCTGTCTCAAAAAAAATTAATAATTACACCATTTCCCCCTTCTCTTTCCTCCCTCCAATCCCTTCTGTTTGTATACCCATCCTTTGCTTTCTCTAGATAGCCTGGCCTCTTTTACTTTAAATGTTACTATTACATATTTTTACAAATGCCTAAATACATAAATACAACCTGCTCAGCCCATTTAGTGTTACTTGTATGTATATAATTTTAAAGTTAAGCATTCGGTATTGAATAGCCAATTAAGGAATTCATCCCTAAGGAAACTTATTTCTCCCACTCTCTGCATTCCATGGTTGCCTGCAATTCTTTGGCTGTGGGTTCACCCTGGTGAGATCTTCCCCTTCGGTGTTAGCATGTCTATTGGGGCTATACTTCTTCATGTCTTGTTTAGGCAGCCATATTGTTGAGGCACCATGGGTGAAATTTCCCAGTCATTTCTAAAAGGTCAATCTCACAGCGGATATACTGGTTCTCTGGCTTTTAGAATCTTCCTGCCCCCCACCCCCATTCCTTCCATGATGTTCCCTGAGACTTAGGTTCAGGAATTGTGTTTTAGATGTATCAATTGGGGCTGGACACCTCATGATCATTCATTCTCTATATTTTAATAAATTATATATATTAAGGACTTTGTCATTCATGGTAAGTTATGTTGGATTTCGTCTATCTATAATTTACATCAAAATTAGGATATTTGCAAGAATATAGTATGTTTCCTTATAATTCCATGTTGAATTTATTTAAGTAACCCTTAATTTATTGTGTCCTAAATGTAGACAGATGCATTTAAATATTTTAATGAACAAAATGGCCAATGATTTTTCTCATCTTATATCAGTGAAGTTTTTTTCTAAAATAAATTAAATGAAACTTAATTTGTTAATAGATCTACTGATCATTCTGAAATTTCTCCCACTGGTTTTCTCTTTTCCAACCTAATGTTATTACTAGCACTTTAACCAAGCAGCTTTTATTTCCATATATGTGGAAGTGAGAAAGACAAAATTTGTATTTGAGCATCTTTCTTTTGAGTTGCAGCCATTATTATGTTATTCTAGATTCCTTCTGGGATTCATTTAACTCTTTTGAACATAATGCTTATCTCCTGGGATTCTGTGAAAATTCATTTAAGACATGCATCACGAATCATTTTGTGCACTGAAAGTTACAGCATAACATCAAGATTGAAGGTGCCTTAATTAGTGTTTGAAGAAATCCGAAATGCCTATTTTCTTAGCTTTATTTTGTTGCTATAGCCGAAAGCAATTGCTTGTACTTTAATTGTAAATAGCAAACACAAATTTTTAAAATGAGGAATTTCTAACTGATATTTCAGATTATATGTTATATCAATAGAATTTGATACACATTTATGGAAATGATACATTATTTTTTATTTGATAACTTGGCATAACTATACTTCACTGGAATTATATGTTTTTTAAAAGCATTATAATAATTCTTATTTCTAAATCCTTAGTCTCAATTAAACCAGTACCAAAAAGATGTTTCCAAAAGAGAAGGAAGTTGCAGTGACTTCCAATTCAAGCTTCATGAACTGACAAGCTTGCTGGAAGAAAAGGATTCTCTTATAAAGCGTCAATCAGAGGTAAGAAGAAGAGGAAAATACATGGTGGAGAAGAATGGTACAATAGGTTCTGTAGAATGAATACTTTGCATGGATTAGGAAAGAACACATTAAACTGCAGGGATGGTTCCGTTGTGAAAGGCTAGACACTTAAAACGTCAAAGAAAGGACACCTTACCAGGACATACTTTACTACACATGACAGGACGTATGTGAATAATAAGATTTCCACTTGAAAAATAATTCAACTGAAAGCAAAAATTGAAGTAAAGGAAAAAGACTGGTGTTGTACCTTTACTATTTTTAAAATATTTAATTTATATTTCATTTGCAGCGAAATTCCCCAAAGCCTGTGAGCTCATTCCTAGGTCATGAACTAATCTTTCATTAAGGTACTATATTATATCAGCAGCAAGTAGCCCAAAATCTGTCATACAATAAGTACTAAAGGAACTATTAAAAACAATGGGCTAATATTTTATTGCTGTTATTTAAAAATGGCACTTGCAATTTTCTGTTTGGACTCTGTATCTAATTCCTTATTGAAATTTCATCATCATCATCATCATCATCATCATCATCATCATTACTTAGCCTAACTTTAAACTGTTCAGAACAAAAACAATCACATTCTCATACTGAGAGAAGCGTGTCCAATCAATAGTTGATATCCTACCTCAGTTAGTGGGGTTCTTCAAAGGCATGTATAGCATTTTGGCTACTGTGGATCAAGATTAGTAGGATTAGAACATTTTATATAAAAACAAAGCAGGAGAAGCGGTGGGGGTTATTCTTAGTAATCATATTAGCTCATGTTTATATTTCTATTTAAAGAATCATTGTGTTTTCTTTGTAAGGAACTCTCAAAGTTGAGGCAGGAAATATATTCATCCCATAACCAACCCTCCAGTGTTGGAAGGACAACAATCACCACAAAAAAGTAATGTACTTTAAAATGGCATTTGAATACGTGAAGTTATTATAAAATTTAAGTTGTTATTCTCTTAGTTGATGTGTGATCACTATAAAGAGGTTGTTCTTTACTCATAAGCAATTATACTGAAGAATGAGCATTCAGAAAAGGCATTACTACCATAGTTAAGATAATTGTGTATTGTAGCATAATTAATAAAAACCCAGAGACAGAAATTGGGGTTCAACCTGAAGGTCAGAAAAGCAAAACAGTCAGCCACTGGCTCTTACCTCTACCTCAGTCCAAAAGTGGCGACCCTAACTCCAAGAATTTCAGAATGAGACTGTGTGTGAGAGCTGTCTCCTCCTGTTTTATATTCTGCTCTAGAGCTGGGATTAGAGGCATGCACCCTGTCGCTCGGTTTCTATGGCAAACTAGTGTGACTCCTGGGATTTAAGGTGTGTGTCACCACTGCCTGGTCTGTAAGGCTGATCAGTGCAGCTGTTTTACTCTCTGAAATTTCAGGCAAGCTTTATTTATTAAAATATAAATGAAATATCACTACAGTGTATCATTTATAGAATGTTAAGTACTAGAGAAGTAAAAATAAATAATTGTTTATTACGTATGATTATATGTATATGACATTATATATATCATGATACATGTATATACACATATATATGAAATCCATATATTCTTTAAATAGATTTCTATTAAATTCATTTTCCCCTTTAGTTGGCTAGTTTTTATTGTCGAATATTAATTTTATTCCGCAGATCTCTCTGTATTTATGTCACTGTCACACTACTATTATTCCTATAGGTTTCAGTAAGTTTAAAGCAGGAGTGCTACTCTTCAAATAACCCTGCCTACATTATTTTTCCTACTGGGGGACTCTTGCTTTTCTATATGAATGTTAGGGTATGTTTGTAGAATTATGTAAAACACAATGTATTTGTACCTTGTTAATTCTCATTGCATTTCATTTATATATATAGAATATTTTAGTTCTTATCAACATCTTAAAAATAGTAACTATTCTAATCCATGTGAATGGGAACTTTTAACGTTAAAGTCTATCTTTAATTCATTCTTTCCTCTCCAAATTCTTTATTCTTTTGGTTGGAGTATGTGCAGATCTTGTGCATACTGTCGCCTTCATTGTGACGTCATATGTGTACCTGCCCTGTTGTTTCTGGAAAATAATTTTTCCTTGATGTTATTGACCACCTCTGATTCCAAAGTCAATTCTTTTTTTCTTCTTTTTCTCTATATATATTTTATTTGTTTTACAACCCAACCACTGTTTCCTCTCCTTCTTCTCATCCGTAATCCCTCCCCTCATTTCCTCTCTGCTCCCCATCTGCCCCTTCCCAGCTCCTCCTCTGTCTCTATTCAGAGGGCAGGGCTCCCATGGTTATCAATCAAACATGGCATGCCAAATTTTTTTTTCCTAGTAACTAAAAATTTACTTAAACATCATACTTAAACATTTATATCAGCATATATTAATTACATATAACAATGGTTTCATTATGACATATTCATAATTAGATATAATGCATTTTGGTCATAGTCAACCCATTACTTTTTTTTTCTTTGTTTTTCCATACATTGTTTTGTTTTATTTTTTCCATTCAAAAACATAATTAAAGAAATAAAATTTTTTTTCCTTTCTTCCCCTTCTCCCAGTTCCCTCCCACTACCTCCCCACCCCTCCTCCCTCCCCCTTCTTCCTTGAAAGAGGGTATGGTGCCCTGCCCTGTTGGAAGTCCAAGGCCCACCCCCATCCCTC
>PVIU01030619.1:0-15861 GCA_004026605.1 Ondatra zibethicus | reverse complement strand
GAGAGTTCTCTGTTTAGGTCTGTGCTCCATTTTTTTATTGGATTATGTGTTCTTTTGTTGTCCAATTTCTTGAGTTCCTTGTATATTTTGGAGATCAGACCTCTGTCTGATGTGGGATTAGTGAAGATCTTTTCCCATTCTGTAGGCTGGCATTTTATCTTGTTGACCGTGTCCTTTGCTTTACAGAAGCTTTTCAGTTTCAGGAGGTTCCATTTATTAATTGTTTCTCTCAGTGTCTGTGCTGCTGAGGTTCTATTTAGGAAGTGGTTCCCTGTGCCAATGCGTTCAAGCGTACTTCCCACTTTCTCTTCTGTAAGGTTCAGTGTGGCTGGCTTTATGTTGAGGTCTTTGATCCATTTGGACTTGAGTTTTGTACATGGTGATAGATAGGGATCGACTTTCATTTGTCTACATGTTGATATTCAGTTATGCCATCACCACTTGTTGAATATGCTTTCTTTTTTCCATTTGATATTTTTTGCTTCTTTATCAAATATCAGGTGTTCGAAGATGTGTGGATTGATATCCGGGTCTTCTATTCGGTTCCACTGGTCCTCCTGTCTGTTCTTATGCCAGTACCAGGCTGTTTTCAGTACTGTAGCTCTGTAGTATAGTTTGAAGAATTTTGTTGGGATTTTGATCGGTATTGCATTGAATCTGTTGTCCACTCTTTTCATACGTAGGAAATCTTGAAAACCAAATGAAACCTTGTTTGTTCTTGTAGAATTCTGGAATGTTAGTGGGTCGTGCTCAATTTGCAGTTTTCAAGGATCAAATGCAATTTGTTATCCAGTTGATGACAGATAAATGAGGGAAGGGAATGGGTGATATAGGAGTGCATGTTTCCTCCTTAAAAGTTTGATTTATAGGTTGAAATGAGAATATAAGCTAATACATACTTATGAAATAGTTATTCATTCATATAAAAACAGGCTGTGTAACCTTTTATATCTTATTTTACAATCTAATGTAAATGTGGCTTTTTTTTTACTATAGGTGGAGATGGATATTGTTGAAAAACTGGTGAAAATGATACCCTGTGAGCATGAAGATCTCCTGAATATCACCCTCCGGCTTTTATTAAACCTCTCGTTTGACACAGGCCTGAGGAACAAGATGGTACAAGTCGGGCTTCTCCCAAAGCTCACCGCACTCCTAGGTATGTTTTACATTGATGATGATAGTTCTTGACATTTCCAGCATTAATGGAAAGTTGAACTTTGTATAGAAAAGACTTCTGAAAAAAATCATCCCTTATAAGTTCTTCAACTACATATTGAAGAGTTAAAAAGTAAGCAGATTAATAAAATATAGCCTATCCCAGGATTTCCTAGTTGTAGAATGAACTGGAATAGGAAACTTAAACCATTGGACTTTACTACTTCTTTGTGAAATGCCCCTCATAGACTCATGTGCCTGAACACTTGGTGCCCTGGTGCTGGTTGGGAAGTCCTTGTAGATCCTTTAAGATGTGAGGCTTGCTGGAGGAAGTGGTCACTGGGGGCAGGTCTTGAAGATTTATAGTTCAGTCCCACTTCCCACTCATTCTCTGCTTCCTGACCGTCAATGCATGATCAGCTCTCCTGATCTCACTGCCCTACCATTTCAAAGAAATACCTATTTAGATTTGTTGTACACTTTTAATTGGATAATTTTACTATCTACCACTGAAATTTTAGAGTTTCTTCTATCTTCTGGATTTTAACCCCCTATCAATTGGAAAGTTTATAAATGTTTTTTTCCATTCCGGAGATTGTCTCTTTACTCTACTATTGCCTTTGTTGTGTAGAAGCATTTGAGTTTTATGTGTTCCTACCCATTTGGGCTTTCTTACCTAAGCTTTTGGGATCTTTTCCAAAAGTAATGTCTCGAAACATTTCTCATGTAGTTTCGTCCAATATTATCATAGTTAGAGGTCTTATATTTAAGTATTTAATACATTTTAAGTTGATTTCTTATGTATAATAATTAAAAATGTCTAGTTTCTTCTGTACATATGTGATGTTCTTCTAGGCCATCTCTTGGGGAGTTAGTCCTTATCTGATACCTGTGCTCAGCACCTTTTGTTGGAAATCAATTTCATGTAGATTTGGGTTTGCTCCTAGGTTCTCTCTTCTGTTCCACATTTCTGTCTTATTTTTGTTCCAACACCCATACTATCAAATTATTGTATCTTCTAATAGATTTTGAAAGCAAATAATGTCTCTTACCTTTTATTTTCCTCAAAATTGCTTTGATTGGTCAGCATTTTGTGGTTTCATATGAACTTTAGTATTGTTTTTATTAGTTCTATGGAGACTGTCATGGTATTTTGATAACTGTTGTACAGAATCTGTAAATTGCTTTGGACAACATGGGTTTTTAGTAGTATTTATTTTTCCATTTCATGAACACATAATGCATTTAGTGAGTGCATGTATGAGTGTGTATGCGTATGTATATCCTTCAATATTCAGTGTCACTCATCAGTGTTTTATAGATATTATGAGTGTGTGTGCGTATGCATATCCTTCAATATTCAGTGTCACTCATCAGTATTTTATAGATATTATGGAGCTCTTTTATTTTGGTTAAACAAAAAATGATTACCAGGAATTTTTTTACCTTTTTAAAATAAGATTGCATCAACCATGTCTACTTTTTGTAACTCACTATTTGTTATATAGGAGATCCACTAACTTGTATATGTTCATTTTGTATATTGGAATTTTGTTAAGTTTAAATTAACTTAAATAGGGTAGAATTTTGGAATAAGATCATACAATAAGATCATATAATTTGCAAATGATCGCAATTTAGGAGGAAATCTTGCTGTTGTCTGTTCAGTATGTTATCTATGGGTTTGTTGTATATCTGTTACATGAGGAGCGGGCCGCGTTCCCAGTGCCCGTGGCTGTGTCCCACCGCTGGCCTCCTGGTTGCACAGCTAGCTTATACCCAAAATAATTACACAGAAACTGTATTCATTTAAAACACTGCCTGGCCCATTATATCTAGCCTCTTCTTGGCTAACTCTCACATCTTGCTTTAACCCATATCTAGTAATCTGTGTATCACCACGGGGTTGTGGCTTACCGGGAAGATTCTAACCTACGTCCATCTCAGGCCAGAGATTCATTGCGTCTCCCACACTTCCCTTCTTCACAGCATTCTGTTCTGTCTACTGTGCCCACCTAAGGGCTGCCCTCTCAAAAGGCCAAGGCAGTCTCTTTATTAACCAATGAAAGCAACCCAAATAGAGAAGGACCTCCTACACCAATTCCCCTTTTCTGTTTAAACAAAAAAGGAAGGCCTTAACTTTTACATAGTAAAATTACATATAACAAAACAGGTATCAAGCAAGAATTACAGTTACATTATTTATATCTATTTTATGTAACTATCTATTCTTCAACTCCATCAAAGACAGAAGGATATATTACCTAGGTGAACAAGAAGTAAGCAACTTCCAAAACTCTAGAAATGACAGAGACATCTTACTGCCTGGACAGTCACCCAAAGTTTTTCTGTACCGTTGGGGCATCCATCTTCAGCCTTCAGGCCCATAGTATCCAGAAGACATGTCCATGAAGCAGGAAAACTCAAAGACAGTTCAGTCACTTTCTTTTGTATCCTGCAGAATGTCTTGCAGACTCTTTCATGAAACAGGAACCCTGAAGGATCATCTCACCTTTAGGCAAGTTCAGCAGTCCTCTCTCTGAGGGTTCTTCGTGTCCAGTTAATGCAACAGTCCAGGCAAGAGCAGTTTCTTGCCCAAATGGCTAACCAACTCCATAAGGAGCCTCTTTGATGCCCATCTTCCTCTTGAAGTAGCTGGTGCTGCCAGGAGCAGACGTGTCTTATTGTCATGAAAAGCCCTAAGTTATTAAAACATCTTAAATGCCATATTCTGTAGTCTTTGAAAGATCTGATGACCTTTCTGTATTTAGCTATTTGAATTTGTTTCTGGGTTTAGAGCTTTTCTGTTATTATCTTTGAATAGACTTTCTACTGCTGTGGCTTCTCAAGTCTGATTCAGTCTAGTAACCTAACAGTTGCTCTTTTGTGATGTCTTCTGTTCATCTTAGCCCTTTGTTTGCCCTGTGACTATATTTTCCTGTAGCCTGTCTCTGAACTTTGATCTGTGTCACTGTTGATGCCTTCTGTCACATTTTTCATATCATTTAGCATGTTTTCCAGCTCAAGGATTTGTTTGTATTTTGTTACTTTATTCCCTCTTCTCATTTGCCTGTTAAGTTCTTATTGATTTCTTTCTGTGCGTTTACTTGAATTTGAGTTGTCAAAGAATAGCGGTTTTAAGTTTTCTGAGTTCATAAACATCAATTGCTCAATTTCTGGCACCTTATTATGTGCATGTGGAGAGAAAATAGATCTCTGAAATTTACTCATGTTTGTTGGAATAGCCTGAATGCATAATCTTTTAACGTTCAGATAAAATCTATTTTCTGTCATCTGTTCATTTCTTCCAGGACTTCTAAATCAGGATGCCTGTTTTCTCTGAACTTGTGTTCACTGATCCTGTGTCACCACTAGGTGGTACCCTAAGTACAAGTTTTCAATGTCAGTACCTGGTGTGCCTTCATTGTTTCTGCTATAGAAAACAAACTTAAAGCCAAGTGCAAACTTAATGTATTGTTTAAGATGGAGTGCATGTGTGCCCTAAAAGGATAATTTACCACGTCAAGTCTTTATTGGGGCCAAGGCAGACACAAATGTTCATCTTTATTCATTTCCTGCATTCAGGCTCAGCGGTATTTTTCTCGGTAGTTAACATGGAAGGACCAGTCCTAAATGCAGAAAGAGTGGTATCTCCTTGCTGCTCCTTTCCTCCCAAGTAGACTTTGATTCTTTCTGTTATGATGCCTGGGTGTACAGATGGGGTGAAGCCGGCAGTCTTCTCATTGCCTGCACCGTAACGCTGCTTACACCTGGACCCAGAGCCACAACCAAGACCCAACCTGAGACTTCTGTAACCAGCTGCAGGGGATGATGGCCAGAATGCAGTTTTGTCTCACTGGAGTCTTGGGTCTCAATATGCCAACAGGCAGGCCTGGAGGCTCTGTCTGTAGACATTAGCCTGGAGTCAAGGACTGTTGGGTCCACTGATGCTGGATTTCACTCACTTAGAACTGACCTGCTCTTCATTTATCCTCTGCCCTCCAGAAAGTAGAGCCTTTCTCTGTTCTGTAAAACAAGGACAATGGAAGCAGTCCACTGACTGACAAGCAAACATAGTCCAGAGGGTCTACTTAAGGCCGCTGGCCAGGGGTGCCAGCCGTGGACCTCTGTTCAGTGCTGTTTCACATGGTGCTCCTTTTTTCTTTCTTCAGTGTGTCTGTGTGATTATCACTCTAAAACTGAGTGCTGTGACCTCTCACCTGGTGTCCTTCACTCAGGGAGGTCAGTTCTCCCGTGACGAGAGTGTGTGTGTGACTGGTGTGGGTGGGAAGACTGCCACTGGACTCTTGACCCAAGTTGTGCTCTACATTCTTGGTATGGTCCATCCCAGACAGCACTCCACCTAATGATGGATTTGCCTCCCCAGAGTCACACCCTGAAGGTCGGGTTTCAGTGTCTGGTGTGTGAGGGGATATAGCCTTTCAGTTTGTAACAAGTCTCTTAAAGTCAATTACAACTATACTTTCTGAAACATTTTCTTTCACGTACTATCAAAGCAGTAATGTTGTGATTAAAAGTGTGAACTGAAGAACTGTGATCAAGAGCTGTTAGCGGAGTTTTAGGGCAAGAGCCCTGGCTCTCAAGACTTACCTGGCTGACCTGTGGGTGATTGGGGAGGCCAGTGAGAGGATGCAGTCAGTGCAGTGCACTGGGAAGAGTGAGATGAAGGAGTTCAGTGACCCCCACGTGAGGGGAGGGGAGAACATATACATTAATAAGCGGTCTTGGGCAAGCTGTGGTCTTGTTGCTCATTGTCTCATTTCTGGTCCTGTGAGGTGACTCAGAAAGTCCTCATGGAAGTACAATGGTTTCCACAGGATGATTTCTTTTGCTCTCCCGGGATGATGTGGGATTTCATACTATCATAAAAAATTGTTCTCATTTGCATGGTAATCTGGTGGCTGCCAGTTATTCAGGGGTGCTTTGGGATTCTTCTGCTATCATATTCTTATGACTGATCCTCTTGTTCCTATAATCCCAGGAAACCTTGTCTTTAGGATAGTGACTAAACACCAGGCTTTTTACCCAGCTTTTAGTTACCCTGTGGGCTGAGTTAGGAGTTAGTATGTTTTAGCAAAAGCAGTTTCTTGGTGCTAGCTATGCTGTATATGTGTAGCTATCATTATCTTTTATTCAAGTGTACAGTTCTGAAGATAATTTCTAGTACAGGGCTATAAATATTATTAGTATACTCCAGAGTTTTCACTTTCTGAATGACTTCAAGATGTTGTGTATTTTCATTTAATATAGTTTTCTTACCCCTCTGCTTGGCCATCATGTCTCATTTCTTTTGTACCAGCAGCATGTGGATAGCAGCAATTTCCCTCTCATATAATGATGTGTTATTTCTGATCTCCCGAGACTTTGGAAACTGACAACTGAACTTATTTGAATTGTATATTTTTAAATGATTCCAAATTAATTCCTCAGGGGTTTCCGTCCTGGTAATAATGCTCTGATGCTTTCTGCAAGGCTTGTAACATTTTGAAATGAACAAACCTGCTTCCCTTATTGTCCCTCTCTGCTTTGTTCGTAGAGATTGCATTTCACATATACTTGATTTTCTTATGTTACATTTGTTAGCATATTGGTTTATGTGTAGAAAATTGAATCTTCAGTTCCTAATTCAATAAACTAACCTTCCCATGGGGAATCTTTAGTGATATATTTAATATGTTTGATGTTTGGCCATGAAGCTTATGTAAAAAGTATAGTAAGAAAGTGTTAGCTAGACACTGGTGGTGCACACCTTTAATCCCAGCATTCAGGAGACAGAGGCAGGTGGATCGCTGTGAGTTAGAGGCCAGCCTAGTCTACAGTGCAAGTTCAGTACAGCTGGGGTTACATAGAGAAACCCTGTCTCAAAAAGAAAAAAGAAAAAAGACAGTGTTACAAAAGCTGTGGTTTGAAAAGGTACTTTAGACTCAGAGTAAGCTGTATTTAACATTGGTGCAATCCAGTGTCCAAATGAATATATGATATGTATACAAGCATTTGTATATATCTGCATGTATATGTATGAAATATATTTCATTTAGTGTATGTAATTTAACATTTAAAAAGCAATATTTATCTCCTCTGTATGCAGTATATACTTTACTTATTTTTTACATAATAATTATTTTGTACTCATTAATTTTATGTTCACTGATTGATGTAATGTTCAGCCCCAAAACATGTTTAACCAGGGGAAATAATTAGACTTTTTCTCCTCTAGACTTTAGAAATTGTCACTGTTTCTGATCTTTCCCTAAGTTTCTTTTATTTTCAAATAATTTTAACATGTTGGACTTTTTATAAACTAAGTTATTTTAAGTTATGTTTTGGAGTGTCCTAAGAGTGATTTTCATGAATTAGAAATTGAAAGAAAAATGGAAAAACCTTGTTTTGACATTTTCATAGGGCCATGCTTGTAGTGGAAGTTTCCAGTAGTGATTTTTATGCTGTTTCAGTAGATATATTATCAATTTTAAGTGCATTTTCTTTTTATTACTTGAGGGCTCCATAACGTAAGCTTCTTCATCTTGTTAATGTAGATTTAACTACAGTACAATGAATATGGGTCTTAGAGCCCTGCTCACGCCTTGCTGTTTCCCGATGTGTGACTCATGCACTGCAACCCCAGCTGTTGTGAGATTGGCCTTAAAGGCTGTGCACTTTTTAGTGTAGGTGAGAAGTGAACTGAAATAACACAAATACTTAAAATGTTGTATAGTTTGAATAATTATTAAAGGCAAAGGAGAAATTGTTTTAGACCTCAGCTCTTTTAGCATGTGTGTCTCTGAGAGAATCAAAAATTAAATAGAATCAAAAGTTATTTTAATATTACTTTATCATATAAATTATTTTGTTTAGGAATTTTAAAGTTAACTTTTTTCTTTCTTTTCTCTTTTTCTTTTTTTGCTTTTCCTTTTTAATATCAAAGACACACAAAGGAATTGATAAGGAATGTTTAAAAATTATTAGATTTTTTTTTCTGTCTTTGCTGAAATTGGTTTGTTTGAATAGTTTCGTCCTGTTCCTAATTGTGGAAAAAAGAAGGCGTTAATTCTTAAATGGTTACAAAATTTTGTTTGGCTCTATAGAAAACCTTGTGTATAAATAAGATCCCTTTGTCTTCCTTTTCTTGGCTGCTATCAGATTTACTGATGTTTCATAAGGACCCTTTGCTTATTCCTGCTCAGCCATGCCAGTTAGCAGCCTTCGTGTTCTGTGCTCCCTACGCACTCTGAGCAGAGCTTCTAGGTCTGCTTACTTGACCTTCTCGGAGGGTGGATTTCATGCTGCTCTGCCAGTAAGTGGGATTATATGTAAACTGAGTGACTTAGAAAGCTTGGCTTTACTTGCATGATGTTTTTTGGCTTTCAGTAGTGTTAACTTTCTAAAAGTGTTTAAAGATATTTTTTTTTGGCTCATATAATAATCTGTCAAAACTCCTTAAGGCATTTTCATTGATGTGTCTTGGGAGTGCTTCCTTCTGTCAGAGCATTCAAGCTTTGGAGGTGACATGGAAATTCCTTGTCACAGCTCATTCATTCATCGGTGCTCCGGGGAACACTACTTAAGGTTTTACTGATGTACCAGGCAAGTGTTTGCTGAGATTCTCTGTTACTTTTGCATAGTAGTTTTGTAAGTTAAAGACTGATATGTCAGAGACTAGCATTAGCACAGGATCAAGCCCAGATACCCGACTAAATTTGACCATTTGAAGAGGCTAGCTGATCATGACATTGGTTCTTGTGAAAAAGCATGGCCACCTCCTGATACAGCGTCAGAAGTGTGCATTTCATAATAATAGTAATAACCACACCTTGGCAGAGTGCACTGTTGTGTAAAGTTATAGCTGTATTGGTGCTTTGGCATACATTTTAAATTGAGCAGTGATCTAACATCAGCTTTTAAAATGTTAACTTCATTTCTAAATGAAGTTAAATTCAAGTTTAAAAAACTTACAAAAATATACAAGTCTCATCTTAAACATGTGAATCTTTGCATTTGTGAAAATAAATAAACTTGCCACCTGTTAACTTAATTTTATTGTCACCCGTGCCCCCAGTAGTGAGAAGAGTGGCCCTGTTTTGCATTTTGCACATCTCTTTAGATTCAGTCAGCCTCACTACACACAGCTAACTCTAATATCTCCCTCAGACTCTTCTCTGGTATCACATATTATTTAAACCTATAAAAATGAGAATTTAAAAACTAGAAACTATTTATTAATGAAGTAGGAAAGTACTGCATTAGAGGTTTCATTTGAATGATGTGATTTTGAGTCCTCCTTACAGAGTCTTGTGATGACCACACTGGAAGCCGGTTAACCAGAGCACTGCTTTACAGCTGTCACTGCTCATGCCGTGCTCGTGATCCTGTAGAGTCATGCACGAGTTTCAGATTAGCAGTTCGACTCTTACTAAAAAGGCATTTTTGATTTTTGCCAGAATATATTTTCTAGGTTTTTATGTATGTGGATTTTCTTAGATTTTGATGGGTTTGTTATTACATTTATTTATTTGTTTATTCATTCTTTTATGTCCCCATCCATGTTCTTACTAATAATTTTATATTTGTATGTAGGTAAGGCCACAAACCCTCTCATTTGACTCAGACATTTTACATTTAGACGTTGTTAGATCACCTGCCTTATTCTCTATTCATGTTTTCCCAATTTCTTTGGTGTGTATGGAATTGAAAGAGACAGGAGGTACTAAGCACAGTGGCTCAGCATCATACAGTAAATTCTGGATGACTAACATACTACTAGGTGAGAATTCTACTCCTCCACTTCATCATCAATAATCCCCTCCTGAGCAAGTGTCTGGAGTGGAAGGGACAGGACAGGGCAGGGGACACACTGGCTGGCTCATCCATAATTGGGAAAGGCAAATGCAGGAAGCTGGTTGTACCTTACTTCTCCTGCCCCTCCCCACTTCTCTCCTCCTACAACCTCCCTCACACACCCACACTTCTAGACTATTGGACAGCATTTCTGCAGTTCCTTCTCCTGGAATTGTTGTCATTTGTTTGCCAGGATACGGTTGGTACCTTTGAGACTTTTCCTGCGACCTAGGTTCCCAGTCACTTTCAGTCTCCTGCTTCCACCTCTTCTCCCAGTCTGTACACATTCTACACATTGGAATGTGTCTCAGTTCTTACCTTGGACTTTATATTCTAGCTGTTCTATTCCTCTGGTAACTTGTCCATTCCATCTAAATACTCTGCCTGTAAGGATGACCCTGAATATTAAAAATAATATATGGTACCAGCCTCCTCTCTGATGCATTGACTCATATTGTCATAATTTATAAGTTTTGTTAGCACTGAAGGCTTACTGAGTTCAGAATTAAGTTCATGATCTCTACCCAACCTGTAAATAAAACTCAGTATTTCCAATCCTTTTTCATCTCAGCAAATGTTACTTCATCTTTCTAGTTAAATATGACCAAACTGGGGCATTTGTCCTTGAGTCCTTTATTTTCTCCCTCTCTGCATCCAAACTGTCTGCTCTCTTTTCAGAATAGAACCACTACAACCCTGGTCCCAGATATAACACTCTCTCCTGGTTTAACATAGTAGTAACATTCTCACTGGCCCTTGTGTTTCCCCTCTTGTCCTACAGTCTGTTAACACAGCATGCAGAGTGATCCTGTTGAGCAACTTAAAATCTTCTCTACTCAGAACCCACCACTAGGGACTGGAGAGAGGCAGGGCTCATAAGACCATCTGTTGCTCTTGCAAGGGACTGAAGTTCAGTTCTCTGTACCCTCGTAGTGGCTTACAACTGTTTGTAATTCCAGTTCCAAGAAACTCAACACACTTTTCTGACCTCCACAAGTGCCAGACACACATGGTGCACATACATAAAAGCAGGCAAAACACTCACACCTATAAAACAAGAAATAAAAATCTAAAAAAGAAATTAAACAAAAACCTCCAATAACTTTACACATCTCAAAGCGTCAGAGCCCATTAAATGTCCTCTAAGATGTTTGTGTTGTATGTTGTCTCCTTACTTCTTTTGTTGCATCCCCTAGTGTTTTCTTTCTCCCTTCTGCTGATGCCTCATTGATTTCCTCGGTTGTTGCTTGAACACAACAAGAAGCATTGCTCCTTTACTGGTTCATGGTCCTTTTACCTGAAATGTCAGTTCCTACTATTTTTGTGTGGCCTGTTGTCTTATTTCTGCCATGCTTCAGTGTCTGGTTAATTTTAATGACATTTTTAAACTTTGAATCCTGATGTCACTTTGCTCTTGCTTTATTTTTCTCTGTCTTTCCTATATATTTTATATAATTATCTTGGGTGTTCTTGCTGCACTACTAACCACAATTTCCATCACCACTACCCATCATGGCTCCAATACTGTAAGTTTCATGAAAATAAAATTGTATCACTTTTCTTCACTTCTGGTCCCCAGGGCCTAGAACGTGGCCAGGCATATTGTAGGATGTCAGTATTTGGTGTGTAGTTAGGTGGGTAAATGGATGGAAGATATGCGCTCACTTTCCCTTTGCCCTTTATTGACTGAGTGATATTGGGTGAATCAGTTGATCTTCACTCAGCCTTTTGTCTTATTTAGAAAATGGGAAGCAAAGTAGGACCTATCCCAAAAGCTTGTTCAGAGTATCTGGTGTGAGAATTGCTTTCTATTAATTCTGTAACTAGAAAGCCCCACACATGTTCATTGTGATAAAAATGAAAAAAGAGAATGGGGTAATGATAGCACAGTGAGATATGGTAGAACCAAAACCATTTTCATCATCTGCCTTCTTTAGTTAGCATTAGGATAATACCTTGATTTCACTCACATAACTTCCATTAATGAATTGTTATTAATTAGGATAGGAGTTATATTCCAAGTGTGGTCCACTTAACAATTTAATCTATATATTAGTCTTTTAATCTATTACCAGTCTTTAATGAGTAAGCCCAGAAATTGAAACTACATATCCAACAGTTTGGCTAAATAAAATATTGTGGCCTGAATGTAGTAACAATATTATTACATTTATTTTGTGTATCTTTTTAAAATTTTCTTTTTTATTATACTTTACTAAAATATTGGTTTTTAACACATTGGAAAGAAAATAAAAGCATGGCTCAACCCCCACAGGTAACTCTCTCCCTCTCGTCTTCTCTTCCTCTCTGTCTCTCTTTTTCTCTCTCATTGGTTTTTTGAGATAGGGTGTTTGGGTTTTTTTGGTCTTTCAAGACAGGGTTTCTCTAGCTTCTTTAAAGTAAAAATCATTTTTTCCAAATTATATAATCTTTTATTTGAAAAAATCCTATATTAATTACCAAAACTATAACTCACAAATGAATTAATCAAAGTTTCAATATACTATACACATAAGTACATAAAATTTTGTCCAGTGTCTAAGTTATGCAGCTTTGGAGCCTGTCCTGGAACTTCACTGTAGACCAGGCTTGCCTTGAATTCACAGAGATCACTGAGACAGGGTTTCTTTGTGTAGTGTTGGTTGTCCTAGAACTAGCTCTGTAGACCAGGCCGGCCTCAAACTCACAGAGCTCACCTGCCTCTGCCTTTCCAGTGCTAGTATTAAAGACACGCACCACCTGCCTGGGTAGCAAAATGTTCTTTAAAAGAACTCAAAAGTGGGGCAGGAGTTAAGAGCACATACTGTTCTTGCAAAGAACCCAAGTTCCATTCCTAGTCCCATGTCAGGTGGCTCACATATGCTCATAACACCATCTCCAGGGGATCAGATGCCTCTGGCTCTGGGGCACCTGCACTTTTGTGTGTGTAACCCCACAGAGACACACAGTTAAAAATAAATATAAAAATAATTATTTAGAAGTTGCAGTGCTTAACTAATGCCCAGGATAGCCATTAACTCATTTATAAGCAAAAATTAGAATGTTTCTTTTAAAAGTGAAGAATTCGATTCATATTTTAGGTAATTTGAGACTAACATTTATTAAGCATTTTCACATATAGGTAAGTTAACTTTAAAAAATTAACTCAAACAGTTTCTCCTTTAATCATCAGGGCCGCACTATCTCTGGCCCAGGTGTTGCACTCAATGCTATTTGCATGAAGCTTTTAATCTATTTTACATACATATGTATGTTTTCTCTCTGTGTCTTCCTTCCTTTTTTCCTCCCATCCTTCCCTCCTTCCTTTCTTACGATCAGGTCTTGCTTTCAGCCTAGACTTGGCCTTCTACCACAGACCTCTAAGTGTTGCATTACAGGCTATGCCATTGCACCCAGAAAAGTGACTGGTTTTGCCCCTCTCTTTTTCTTCAGAATTTAAGTCTTGAATCAAATTTCTATCTGCACAAACTTTAGTTTTTCAAAGTTTAAAGTCTGTAACTAGGTAGTCACTTAATTTGGTTGATTTGTGCATGAACTAACTTTATTGGGTCCTAGGTTCCAAAGCTTCTGTTGAGCCTGCTGCACAGTTTCAGTGAGAGTGGTGTCAGAACATAGTCTTCATGGGCAAACATTATCAGGGGTCTTAACTGATACAGTGGTTCTTGCTCTATGAGCAGACTCAAACCTGGGTTTGAGGGTGACAGCACTGCCTGGCTTATTTTTCCTAGATTGTATTTAATGTTCTGGGATTCAGAGCATTTTCTTGGGTTGTTGAAAAATTTCATCAGCATGTAGGGAGTTAATCCAGGTCAAGAGTTAAGTGATAGATGTTTGACTATTCTGGTTTACACAATCCTGGTTCCCCTTATTGTTGGAGATCACCAGAAGATACTGTTATGGTGTAAACATTGACCACATAGACACCAAAAGTTATTTCTTATGTCCATTCTCTCATATATATGCCTTAAGGAAAGCTGGCAAAGTTTGTTCCAACCATCTTTGACGTTGTCTCACCAGGTTTGTGTGTGTGTGTGTGTGTGTGTGTGTGTGCATACTTAATTTTTAATTTACCAACAACTTCATAAATGAATGAATGAAACTTGTCTATTTTGTGAAAGAACAGCAGTACCTTGGGAGTGGCCTTTTTAGGCTTATTAAAAACTGGAAATGGTCAGATTAATGTTTTTCCAACCTAGTTATTTGAGACTAGTTTGCTTTTATGATATTTTTCTTTAAGAAAATTAAAGGCAATTTAGAAAGAAAAAAAGAGTAACTTGGTTTTGCCTTATTATTATTACCAAACTGTTAGGGAATTTCACACATCTGTTTCAGAACCAAGCTTCTCATAGACTACTGCATTGTTCAATTTTAATAGGCCTCATTTATCCTGTAAATAAACCTATATTTTCTTACCTGATCAAGTGAGCAACCAATAGGGGTCAGATGTGGCAAACACTTTAACAAAAAGCACATGTCTCCTTCAGGCTGGGGTAGAACCATATCACGATGCTTGAAGTTATTAATGGCAGTAAAATTTATGCTTCCTCCTGTTTTCCCAATTAAATCGAGGAGCCTTTTTTCCTAAGATTCTTCTATCACCAGCTGGTTCTAATACTGTGTGTGTGAATATTGCCTGGGGTGTCTCCATCCTACATGGTGAAATTTAGCCAAAGCATATTAAGTGGGTAGTGTGGACTCTGAGCTGGAAATCAGTCCTTGTTAAGGGCTTTATTTTGGTCTATGTCATTTGTATCTGAAGTCGGCCATATTGTAAGGTTTATTACAAACAAGTTGCTACAGTATTCTCGGGGCACAATAAAAATTTATAAACAAGGCAATAAACTTATTGAAGACCTGTTGAAAACAACTAGTTGAACATATTTAAAAGAATGAAAATTTATCAGTTTTGAATATTAGAGTACTTGAAACAGTCATTAATGTATAATTAAATTAGTATTTAGTTTAATGATAGATTTTCAGTTTTGCTTCTCTTTGTGATAAGTAACTGAATATAGCAGTTTCACCACAAAACTCTTGCTGGGCTTTCGTACTGATCATGGAACATAGAGATGTTTTTGTTTTTCCCACTTAACTCGTTTTAAAGTTATTGTGTTGTATCTGTTCAAGTCCTCATATATCTGCTGTCAATAAGTCTATTATAAAATAAAGGAGCAGCCGGTAAAGTTGCAGTCTTAAAAATTAGTTTGTCCAAATTCCAATTTAAACCAAATCTACTTAATCTTAATCTTTATATATTTACTGTAATAAATTATATGGAAATATAAAGATGTTCTGGGACTGAAGATGTGACTCATAGGTAAAGTGCTTATCCAGCATGCCTGAGGTCCTAGATTCCATCCCCAATAATTTTTAATGATAATCTTAAATGTATTTTAATATATTTTGATATAAAAGATAAGTGTATTCCATAATTGCTGCAGATAATGTCTGAGAGGTTGTTAGCCTGTGGCATTTACTTTATACTATATTGTTAATAGGCATTAAGAGCTCTAATTCTGTAATGTAGTAAAAATGGCAATCCTACCGAAGCAATCTACAGATTCAACACAATGCCGATCAAAATCCCAACAAAATTCTTCAAAGACCTCGAAAGAACAATACTCAACTTCATTTGGAAAAGCAAAAAACCAGGATAGCCAAAAAAATCCTGGGCAACAAAAGAACATCTGGAGGCATCACAATCCCTGACTTCAAACTATACTACAGAGCTACAGTACTGAAAACAGCCTGGTACTGGCATAAGAACAGACAGGAGGACCAGTGGAACCGAATAGAAGACCCGGATATCAATCCACACATCTTCGAACACCTGATATTTGATAAAGA
>PVIU01030618.1:0-15878 GCA_004026605.1 Ondatra zibethicus | reverse complement strand
ATGGCACTGCCAGCTGCACCACTGCAGGGTCCCTGTCTCCCTGGTACAGCAGCTGAGCCGGGCTTTAGCCTTTGAGGATGAAGCAAGAGAGCAATGGGCTCTGTATGGGGAAGAAGCTCACGTGGGTAATGTCCACCCTCCACAGAAAGTCCATTTCTTGAATTTGTCTCCTTAGATCTGAACACATGTTCACCAGACATTTGAGGGAAGGAGATAATGGTCTGGATTTCCTTTCTGGTCCCTGGACACTGGCTGTTTGTAAGCCTGATATACCTTGAAAATTCAGATGAATTCTCCAACATCGTCCCTGCCCTCTCTTTAAGAACTCAACAGAACCAAATATACAGGATATACATAGGAGGAGTGAAGACATTGCATAAAAGTAGGAGGGACGTGAAGATTGTAGCAAGAGATGGGAGGCAGCCGTCCATCCACATGATGACCTGGCCCATATCCTCCAGCTCTGTTGAGGGCCATACAAAAGTAGGTAGAATGGAAGAAACATAGGAGAGAAAATGGATGATAACTCCTTGGGTAAAAATGTAAACAAATAAGCTAGATGTGTTTTGAAGTAGCATGAACAGGAGTTGATAGTGATTTGGATGCTGTCTTAGTCAGTGTTCTATTGCTGTGAAGAGACACCATGACCATGGCAACTCTTAAAAAGGGAAACATTGAATTGGGGCTTGCTTACAGGTTCAGAGGTTTAGTCCGTTGTCCTCATGGCAGGAAGCATGGTGCTGGAGAGGTAAGTAACTGAGAGTTCTATACCGGGATCCTCAGGCAGCAGAAGAGAAAGTCTGTTAACTTAGAATGGGCTTTTGAAACCCCAAAGCCCACCACCAGTGACAGACTTCCTCCAACAAGGCCACACCTCCTAATCCTTTCAAATAATTCCATCCCTGGTGACCAGATGTTCAAATCTATGAGCCTTTGGGAGCATTCTCATTCACACCACCACAAGTGCAGAGAGTGCGGGAAAGAAAACCATGAAGGGAAACACCCAGGTCTTTGGCTGAGTAGCAAGAAGAACAGGTGCACCGGCAATCAGTTCACTTTAGGACCTGACATGGTCCACGTGAGATAGTTACTGACAGCCACACTGCCTAAGCCAATAATAGCTTTTAGTCCTTTTATTAATAGCCAGACCAAGAGTGGGCTCATGCCTCTGAAAAGTCTCTTGGTCCCCAAACTGAGGGGTACAGTGTTTTAAAAGACAAATCCACAATTACATCAGTGTTTGAAGTGTGTTAAATTAGTGAGGGAGAGATTTGGGGTGGCCTAGCAGCATCTGCTCTCTTTGTAAAGCTCAGTGGTATTAGGAACTTACACAATTCATTTAGACCATGGTCAAGGTTGTGGAAAGTCCTTCAAGGCACTGCCAACATGGATGCGACTGCTGAGGGTAGAGGGCTGAGAAATGACCAGGCAGGCACAAAATAAATTAGGACAGGGTGACATTACCCTAGTCATTTCATTCCCTCATTAAAAGTTGCTTTTAAACCTTTGATTTTGACTAAGGGATAAACACTGAGTCTTGAGGATCAAAAAGATTAACTGAGACCGTTTTGTTTGATGGACAATTTATTTCATTGGAACAGGGAGAAGGACAGCTATCCTGTCTGCCAGTGGCTCAGCCCAAAGGGAAATAAGAGGTAACCCTCTCTAATCCTGAATAAACGTACACTTGGGGAAGTACATGTACAACCGTACATAAACCTGGAGTATTATCCAGAAGTTCTAAGGTCATCCAGTGGGGGAGACCAGTAGTATAGGTAAACCAATATGGTGATTTAGGAGAAAATGGCTCCCAAAAGGAGTGGTCCTAGAAGAAGGTGTGGCCTTGTTGAAGTAGGTGTGGCTTTGTTAGAGGAAGTATGTCACTGTGGGGTGGGTTTTGAAGTCTCTTTTGCTCAAATTTTACTCACTGTTACACTCAGTCTACTTCCTGTTGCCTACATACCAACATTTAACAGCTCCTTCTCCAGCACCATGACTGCCTGAATGCCGCCATGCTCCCCACTGTGATGATAATGAACTGAACCTCTGGAACTGTAAAATGCCACCTCAGTTAAATGTTTTCCTTTATAAGAGCTGCCATGGTTATGGCGTCTCTTCACAGCAATAGAAACTCCAAGACAACCAAGTTCCTGTTGTTACAGGGTAGAGACCCAAAGACTACTCAATACATCCAAAGTCTGAGTTGAGAGACTATATTAAGCCTGGAGAGAGCTGGAGAGATGGCTCAGAGGTTAAGAACATTGCCTGTTCTTCCAAAGGTCCTGAGTTCAATTCCCAGCAACCACATGGTGGCTCATCAACCATCTGTAATGGGGTCTGGTGCCCTCTTCTGGCCTGCAGGCATACACACAGACAGAATATTGTATACATAATAAATAAATAAATATTTTTTTAAAAAAAGCCTGGAGAGAAACAATTCTCAGTGAACAGCCTCAAATGCATTTTGGGGAGCTCTTAAAAAGACAAAGAACAAAGAAAACTACACCCTAGATGACAGTTGCAGGGGAAATAAAGCAAGAAAACTGCTTAACAGAAGTCAAAAACACGCAGTTAGCTGGAACATTTTGACCCCAAGTTTCTAGAACATGGTTGGGTGATTTCTATGTGTGCTTGTTTGAATAGGAATGCCCCCATAGACTCATGTGTATGAATGATTGGCCCACAGGGAGTGGCACTATTAGGACGCATTGCCTTGTTGGAGTAGTGTGGCTTTGTTGGAAGAAGTGTGAAACTCCTGCAGAGGCGGGCTTTGGGGTCTTATATGCTCAAGCTACACCCAATGTGATACACAGCCTCCTTCTGCTGCCTGCCGATCAAAATGTAGAACTCTCTGCTACTTCACCACCATGTGTCCCACCATGACAATAATGGACTGAACCTCTGAACTGTAAGCCCACCCCAATTAAATGATTTCCTTTATAAGAGTTGCCATAGTCATGGTGTCTCTTCACAGCAATAAAACCCTATTGAAGACCCCCAAGGGACTTTTTCACAGCAGAGGTAGAAAAGATGGGGAGTTCAGTTTCAAGCTAAAGCAAAGATGGCTCCAGCTGAGACAAAGTGGAGGACCTTTGCCTTGTCACACTGTGGGAACTAAAGAAGCTTCTGAGTTGGGAGTAACTGTAAGACTAGTATTACAAGAGACAGAAAATGGGGACAGATATATAACCAAACAGGAGTTTTATTTGTGTTAGAGTCTTAGCCTGAGTGGACCTGGTCCAGGTGAGATAGATCATTTCTAGTCCTGGTCTGGAATGGGCTTGGCATGGGAGGGATGAACCCAGCAGTGATCCCATCAACCTGGACTATAAGTTGATTCCATCAACAATGACTGAGCTCTGGACAGGTCAAATGCATGAACAAGGCTAATCAAAATGTCAGGACGGCAGTGTGAGGCCCTCTCCAGGCAGGTGTCAGGGTTTTTTTGCTTTGTTATTGTTTTTGTTTTAACTTTTTGATGTATACTTGGTCCCTGGATTGGGATGAATGATAGGGTACCAAGAAAGGATCCAGAAGGGCACATCAAACCCTAGAATGGACTGTAGTCTGGACCTGTTAGAGAGATGGGAAATACTTTAAAAGAAACTTATTGCTAATGTTTTAATGATATGGTCTCTTAAACTGGGCAACAAAGGTGGTGGCCTTTTAAACATAATCTTATAGCGATAGGGGATGAATTTTGTCTTGTAAGGAGTGCAGTGTCCTCTAAGAAGGTCCAGGGGTAAAAGATTGGGCCAATTTTCAGCAGTTTTTATTAATTTATAGGAAGTGGACTTAGTAGCCTTGTTCATGCATTTGACCTGTCCAGAGCTCTGAGGTCAGTAGGTGCAGGGGAGCTTCCAGGTTACATCAAGGCCTTCCTGACCATCTGAGATATGAACGAAGGAAGGGAGGCCCTTATCTGATCTAAGGGGAAACCCGAACCTAGAAATAATCTTGTGTTAAAGAGTCCTGCAGTATTTTTCTGGGTAGTTAAGGCTTTTACTCATCCTGAGAAGGTGTCTACAATCACTAGCACACTTAGATATGGTATGATGAGACTTTATCTACCTGGAGTTGACTTTGTTTTGACCAGGAGCTAGTCTCCTCAGACAAATGACAGGGGCTCCTTTTGTCCCTTGCTTTGGGTTGACCTGTATGTAGGAGAGATGCTGAGAAGCAGCCTAGGCGGCCATCTCTTGAAAACACAGCATCTGGTACCTAGAAGATAATAATTCAGTCAGTCTGGTGGCACCCAAATGGGTAGTCTGGTGCAGCTAATGCACCAAAAGGCTTCTGATGGCCTCAGGGAGGATAGTTCTTGAGGCCAGCAAGATCCACCATTCAGTCAGATCTTTTGCATCCTAGGAGCAGGTTTTGTCCTCGTTTTCTGTAGGGGTAGATGGGTTGGGGAGAAAGATATGGATCAGGAAAAGCAATAGGCAAGACAGAAAAGAGTTTCATGGCATCTCTGCTGCTTTCCAGGCTGCCTGGCCTGCCCTCTGATTTCCTTGGGCTTCAAGTGTATTGGCCGTTTGATGGCCCTTGCAATGAATGAATAACAGCCTCAGTGACTCAAACCACTTTAAGGAGAGCAAGAATTGTTTTCTGTTTTCAACAGTTTTATTTTTTTCAGTCAATAGACCTCTCTCATTCTAAATCATGGCACGGACATGAAGGATAGCAAAAGCATACTTGCTGTCTGTATAATGTTTACTTGGTTGTCCTTTTTCCAGCCTAGGGCTTGAGTGAGAATGATCGGCTTTGCATTTTGGGCTGGTGTGTCCTGTGACAAGGCATGGATCCATATGGCGGCCCATTATGTAGTCATTGCTGCTCCAGCCTTCTTGACTCCGTTGATGACCAGGCTGCTTCCATCAGTAAGCAAACAGACCTGTCTCTGGTAGGGGAATGTCCTGGAGGTCTGGGTGACAGGCCTAAGAATTGTCCATTGAGTTTTCACAGTCATTGAGGGGGGACTCAAGGTCATCATCAGGCATTGAGGTCTTTCAAGCAGGGTTGAGGTACAGCAGCAACACTGATCTGGGTCTGATCCAGCCACAAACTCTGCTTTTGAGTGATGTGGGCATTTGACATCCCCCAGCCATTTGCCACTCTTAGGAGGGTTTTCACAGCACGGAGCTGTTAAAGTCATCTTCCCTTACTAGTATAGCGGCTGGGACTATGGCACAAAAGCAGGATGGCCGACTAGAGGCCATCAGGTCTAGATGGTTGGCCAGAAGGGCTACAGACCTCCACCAGGGTTCCAGGATCTGAGTTAAAATGCCCTTTGCAGTGTCCCAAGTCTCATGAAGGAGAAGGTGGAGCGGTTTAGTGACATCTGGTAGGCTCAAAGCTGGGGATCGGCTTAGAGCCTGCTTTGGTTCCTGGAGACCTTGTTTCTCTGTTTCAGCCCATTTCAAAGGCTGGTATCCCAATGTGACAGAATAAAGGGGCTGGGCTATTTCAGCAAACCCAGGCATACAGAGCCTTAATATCCTACTGCCCCCAGGAATTGCCCTATGTGCTTCTTGGTCTAGGGGATGGCTTCCTTCCAGTCGGCACTAGACTTGACCATTGGCTTAATCCACAGACTGACTCACTGGTGCCAGGGAAATGGAACAAAAATATCCTTAAGGCACAGGACTTTATAGACTATATATGTCTGGGAAGAGACTGAGCAATGTGTATGAATTTGGAATCATAGAATGAATTATTTCAGTCCTTTTATTTACCTCCCAGAGATCCTGGGCTGGCCAATAATCTGAGTTCCTTGGTTAATGGGCAGGCAGGAAAGGCATATTAAAAGCCGACTGGCACAGGGTAAGGATGTTAACATCTAACAGCCTCTTGATATGGAGAGTCTAGACTTTTGCTTCATAGGATATTGCCAGACCATTTTGAGTGTGGGTGTAGCCAATAGATTTACCACAACGGGTGGGTGGTGAGCTGCCATGCTTGGTGGAGGTGTCTCAACCATACCTTAGGAAACTGTTGTTTCAAGTCCCAGAGCGGGGTCCCTGGATCTGGACTTGTTTCTGCTGTGAAGTCTGGAATACCTAAAGATGTTCTTCAGATGGAGAGGCAGGCAGTTAAGCTGAGTTGGGAATTCTTCAGATGGAGAGGCAGCTAAGTTGAGTTGAGAATTCTTCAGACGGAGAGGCAGCTAAGCTGAGTTGGGAGGCGGGGGTAAAGAAAATTTTAGTTTCTTGAGGAGTCAAGGTAATGATGGTGCCTAATTTTTGAAGAAATCTCTGCCCAGAATGGGGAACCGGCAATCTGGGATCACCACAAAGGAGGGAGTCACCTGTTTGTGTCCTGGACTAACTGGCCCCATTGGATTTTTCAAAACAGAAACTTCTGTACCACTGTACAGTCGGGTGGCCTCCCATGGCAGCAGTGACAAAGGGCTCTTGGAGGCCTGAGAGGGTAGAACCTGGCCCCTTCATTTTGATTCAGTAACATCTCTTTTTCAGTCACGTGGGCCGTTGCTTTCCTGGGTTTGGGATGGTTTGGATGTTCTTTCCTTGAGGGTCCCTTTTCCCTGAAACAGCATCCTACTGGGTTCTTCCCTCTTCCCATCTTTTTTTTGGGGGGGGCAGAATTTTTTCTTTTAATTGGACATAGGTAGTGCAAGCCGTAGAAAGCTTGGAGTGAGCAGATTGGGAAGCAGCCAGCATGTGTGTGGCTTAATCACAGGCATCTTGTTTTTGTCTTTTATGTTTTGGTTATTATAAACTTTGGGGGCCACTTTGATGAGCTGAGAGGTATTTATCCCTGCAAAATCCTCTTGCTTTTGAAGTTTCATTTTTGGATGTCCAGATCTGATTGAGTGACAAGCTAAATTTAATGTCCTAGCATTTTATGGAGCCCATGGATCAAAAGGGGTATATATTTGGGAAAAAATTTTGTAATTGTTTGAGAAATGCATACTCTTTTGAGCCCCTTCAAAAACCTCAGTAGTCTTAGACAAATTAGTGAGTTTTTGAGCTGCACCCTGAATTCCAGTCATAAGGTACCAATGAAAAGTGTCCAGGGCCTGGAAACTGCATTGGTATTGGGGTCCTAAATGGGAGGTTGGATGGGAAAGTTGTCTCAGCATCTATACCAGTGACTTGAGGCCAAAAATGCCTTTTCCCCCCTTCTGTCCCAAAATGTTCCCTTTTCTCTGAAGTAAAGAGTCAGAAGCTGTTATTGACAATGTAGGAGGCGGTGGGTGTGGAGGATGCAGTCCAGGAGGTCTAGTAGGGATCAGGTCTTATCAGAAAAAGAGGGCTCTGAGTCTTCCTACACAGGTCTGAAGGAGAAGGATCATACTTAGGAAAAGGGTAATTCCCTTCCTCATGTCATTGCCTCTGCCCCCAGGAGGGAGCAACGCTTTGTGCAATGAAAAAACAGGCCAGTGGCAGGGATCCCAGCAACAAAGCGAAGCAGCCTGCCCCCATCCCTGAGGAGCCCACCTGCTGCTGCCTCTGGTCACCCAGGCCTCAGGGCAGAGGGGAGGGCAGCAGCTTCCTCTGGGGGGCCCGGGGTTCAGCTCTCTGGCTGATGCAGTGCGCGGGGGCGGGGGCGGGGCGGGCAGAACCTTCAGCAGGTCCTCCACCTTCTGGACACAAGTAGGCATCTGGGCACCCAGGATCAATCAGAGCAGGTGCCCAAGGCAAGCATAGCCTGGGCCCGGGGCCCAGCCTTGGCCAGGAATGGCACTCCACTTCCTACCCTGTGTCCTGTCCCCCTCACTCCAGTCAAAGAGGTGCTGGGAGTGGAGCGTGACTCCAGAGGCAGGCTGGTATGACTGGAAATGTCCTGTCCTGGAGATGAGGAGACTTTTTTTTTTTTTTGGAAGGCAAAAAGACAGCTAATAGCTGGGCAGTGGTGGCACACGCCTTTAATCCCAGCACTCAGGAGGCTGAGTCAGGAGGACCTCTGAGTTCGAGGCCAGCCTGGAGAAACCCTGTCTCGAAAATAATAATAATAATAATAATAATAATAATAATAATAGACAGCTAACAACAGTGTACAGAGGTTGCCACCTAGTGGCAGAATCCAGAGAAACTGGCTGAATTTTAATCAAGTCAACCAGAGCAAGTATCACCAGCTCCCCTTTGGGGAGAGGAGACAAAACAAAAACACCAGCAACTAAACCAAGAAATTAAATAAAAAACTTCCTGGGCCAAACTTGCCCATTACACATTCATTCATTTATACGGTTAGCCGGCCATTCACTCAAGCAAAAGCGAAGCCATATCTCTGTGAGTTACAAAAACAGGATACCCGGTCCTAATTTAGCATGGGAGGACTGAGGTAGAATTTTCTGTCAGAATTCTTCTCCCCAGACAAAGTTTCCAGACCCTAAGAGAACTCCCTGAATGGGAACACCTTCCATAATCTCAAGGAAGGTCCCTTGGGCCTATTCCTCTTAACCAGAAGAAGACGACTCCACCAGAAAAATGACCTATTCCTCTTAGTTAGGGGGTTTCCCATTGGGTCTATCACTCTTAGTTATAAGGCTGTGGAGCTCCTCCTCCTCATCCAGAACCAGAGCTGAATGCAGTATACAGACCTAGTCCTCCAAGGAGTGTCAGGACTGTGTCAGGAACACGGCTGTCACACCACACATCTCCGGACTCAGTGAAAGGGACAGGGCCCTGGAACATCTGTCAGGGTCACTTCCCCTGCAGCCTCTCCCTGGCAGTGAAGGCCAGGAGTAAGGCTGTCCCACTGAGCGTGGCAGATTCCTTCTGGGGCCTCCAAAT
Organism: Ondatra zibethicus; assembly: GCA_004026605.1. Taxonomy (NCBI): domain Eukaryota; kingdom Metazoa; phylum Chordata; class Mammalia; order Rodentia; family Cricetidae; genus Ondatra; species Ondatra zibethicus. Next base: position 7,122 of record PVIU01030618.1, on the reverse strand, counting down.
GAAGTGATCCATGCAAGATAGTTATTCACAACCACGGTGACTAAGGCAGTTAAAGCCAGTGCCTCTGAAAAGTCCCTTTGCCCAAGCTGAGGGATAAAGTGTTTTTCAAGAAGGGGAGTTACATTAATGACGGACTTGGGGCAGCCTAGTAACTTCTGCTTTCTTTTTAAAGCTCAGCAGCATTTTCTTTAATACATTTGGACAAAGGTCATGGACCAGCTCAAAAGTGTTGCCAAGGTGGTTGTGGCTGTGGAGGGCGCAAGGATAAAAAGAAACCCGACTGACACAAAACAAAATTAGGAAAGGCTAGCACTACCTTAATCATTTAAGGCCAGATGGAGATGCCCAGATGAGGGTGGAGGTTAAAGGGATGCTGCGTGACAAGACTTTTCCTGGAGAGACACAACACACACACACACACACACACACACACACACACACACACACACACACACACACCCCTACTCATCACAGATAGGGAGTCCATGACAGACCAAAGCACAGATACTACCAAAGTCCAATTTGGTGAACCAATGAGTTTAATTGGAATTACCTACAGGATTATGGGTGAGAGGTTACTTAGAGGAGCAGAAATGACTCAAAGACAGACCCGCAGGGGTGATAGCTCACAAAAGCTGGGAACCTAGAGCACACTGCACAGCCTACAAGCAGCACAACAGGTTGGAGAGTGTTTTTCCCAAGGGATTCAAACCTCTTCCAGGCAAGTCAGCTGGTCTCAGTCTTAACAGCTTGGTTTGTCTGAGAATGACCCTCAGCCATCTTTACTGCTTACTCTGGGAGAGAGGGAACCAGTGAATCTGGTCAGTTTCAGGGACTTCCTGAAGCTATTTTGAGTTTCTTACCTTCTGCTTCAGGAGCTTCCCTGCAGGATGAAATGTTCTAATATCAGAGGAAACTGCCACACAACGGTCTGCCCCTTCCTACAGATCTTAGACTCGCTCTGACTTCTCTTCCTCAAAGCCCCCTTGAGCCTTGGAGGTGGTGGCAATCGACGCTCATCTGTGTCACAGCTACAGCCATTTGTTCTCAAGAGCTTCACCAGTGGCTATGAGTGAAGGCTGACAGCAGAGGCCTAAGGGTAAACACGAGGGTTTCACAGGTGCATCACATCCACCTGGTAAAAGTTGGATGATAGAAGTTGCTTCCCTGTTGAGACCTATAATCTCTCCAGCCACAGGGTTTATAGTAACGGACATGAAACTCCCTCTTGTGGATCAGGCCTTAAGTCCAAAGGCTGTTGGTCTTTCACATGATACTGGAGCCACTGTTTGTACAAGCAGGTATATCCTGTGTGGCACTGGGGTTTTAACCTAATAACAGTATGACCTCTAGGAATGTCCTTTTCCACCCACATAGTATAATTTCTGAATTTTTTCCCTTTCACTTGGCCCAGCCCCAGTAGGGTTGTGAGGTAGGTGTGAGTACCACTGTACCTGGTTGTCTATCCAATGGCTTTCCACATCTGCAAAACACTCAGAAATTAGCATTATACCATCAATATAACAAAATCTTTATCCATAGGATAGGCAAGACAAGGCAATGTCCTGAATCACATCTCATAATGGAAACATTCCATCCATTTGTATCAATTACTTCCTCCACAGATCAAGGTTGGGTGCAGAGCGTGGAAGGAAGGCACTAACTTAGTTAGCTCTCTGTAACCCCCCGCCATTCTCTGAGCCATTATGCTTCCATATCCTGGAACTCTTCCATGGAGCCTCCCTACATTTTTCCATGCCTGGTGAACTCAGTGGGCCTAACCTAATCTGCTCAGCCCTTCCCAGGGCCACGGGGTAAGGGTCTCTTTTCTCCCCTGCTGTACCTGCTGGAGCCCTGGGTCTGAGAGATTCTGAGTTAGCAAGGTAGCTGTGGCTTCCCATTCACCTTACCTGGCTGTTGGGGGAGTTCCTTGCTGAGCAAACCATCTCCACCCCTAGCACAACCTTTACTAGAGGGAAATGTGCCCTACTTGACCTAGGGCGGGGGAACTATGCACTCCTGGGTCAGGCTTGGTCATCTTCACCTGTGTTGTTCTAGCTTCTGTGACCCACTCCTGGGCTTTAACACCATCCTAAAGCTCCTAGCACACAGTTTAGCTCTCTATCTGTGGTTTCCAGGGGCTCCAGCTACATCTTGCCTCGTTTGTCTTTGAGGAACCCAGACAGACCTCTTCCTCCGCTCTCTCTTTCATCCTCCAGGCTTTTCTCGAACTTTGCAGACGCTTTGCTCGCTGCCAAAGCCCTTCCAACTTTACACAGATCTTGTCCCATCAAAGGCCTCAGCTAAAGCTCCATACCAGCCTTGATGTCCCTGCTAGGTTAATCTTTTCTTTAACCCCTCTGTGAACATATTTCTATTTGGCCCAATGAACTGGGGTTCAAACACAGCTTTCCTTATTCCTAGTCCCCTCAATAATGCCTTTCCCCCACCTACGGTTCTCCATTCCCAGACATTGATGGGAACTTCAGACAGGTATAACCAAGAGTCCCTAATGGCTCTGATAAGTCAGTCTGTCAGGGACTGATTTTGCTCATAATGTCTCAGCACTATTTTGAGTAATTTATCTTCTGTTTTAAGGAACTTTCTTGAAAGGTTGCACTCTTGGAGGAAACTGCCTTTTATTGCTTTTGAAGCCACCTTGGCAAAAAAGCATAATTTAATTTTTTAAAGAAAAAAGAAAACTACAGACAAAGGCCTTAATTGGTAGGTTCTAGGGGTCAATGAAGCACAATGTAGCTCTGAGATCATGGACACATGAAAAAAGTTGAGGTGAAACAGGGGATTTCTGGTTCCATAACAAAAAGAGACAAAAATGAAGGGATATACTTAAAGGAGTTTGTAGTCTAAGGTAATGAAAGAATAGCTATGAAGGAGCATCAGGCATAGGCTGTAGGTGACTTTTGTTTTCACTGGCAGCTTATACTGGACTTAGGATCACTACAGACATACCTATGGTGTGTGTGTGTGTGTGTGTGTGTGTGTGTGTGTGTGTGTGTGTGTGTGTGTGTGTGTGTGTGTTTCCAGAGGGGATTAACTGAGCAGCAGGCTGAACCATCCCACAAGCTGGTTCATCTGGGGTCTCAGACTGGATGAAAAGAAGAGAGTGGACTAAGCATTAGCCTTCCTCACTCCCCCACCTCTCTCTCTGTTTCCTGATGGTGGTTACCATGTGACTAGTTGCCTCACCACCATCTTATTGCTATGACTTCCTCCCTTTATTGACTTCTCCTCAAACTGAGCTGAAATAAGCCAGTCCTTCCTTGTTTAATTTGTTTTTAGTGGTGCTTTATCACAGCAGTGAGAAAAGTAAATAATGTAGGTTATGTGTTAGGATTAGACTTGGCTGCAAATTCCAAACTCTCAAAATAACCAGGAACCAACCAGTCAAAGGTACAAACAAGCAGACAAACCAGAAGCAGTATATATTATATGGTATATATACTACATAGTTACATAGTAAATGTATAGCATATAAATTATAACATATACTTATATAATACAATAACATCTTCTGCCCCTTCCCTTTCCTCCCTCTGATTTTTATATATTATATAACATATATAAACATAGACAATATATAATTATATATTTCTATATTTTATATAAAAATAAAAAGCATATGATATATGAATACTATATAATCATATAGTATATATAACTATATAGTATGTTTTTTATATATTATATATTTGCTATATAAATATACTATATATAGTATATAAATCTAAAAAGTAAAAGAAGGAATTTTAAAAATGTCCCTCAAGCTCTTCTGGTCTTCTTATAGTTTATTCTGGCACACATATTCCTATTACAATTCTCAAGTACAGACCATCTGTTTTTGAAGATCCTCTGCCTATTATTTCAGTTCACAAAGTAAGGCCTTAACATTAGGTCTTGACATTGCTGAGGATAAAGCAGAGCAAGTGAGGAAAGTGTAACTTGGGGCCTGATCATAAAATTGCCCACAAACTTTAATCTGAGCTCCAAATATGGGCAAGAGCATCAGTGAGGATGGGGAGGGTGTGGTGCACAGAGACAGAGACACCCTCAAAGGAGGAGAGGTGCTGAGGGCTGGCAGAGGGCCAAATCTGGATCCTTGAGGGACCGTTGAAGAGCAGGAACAAGAAGAGGAGGTACTTTCTCTGCTTGAGTCTGAGGGAAGAGGTGGCCTCTGGGAAAGCTAGGTGTCATATATGTAATGAGGCATAAAACAGGGATTCAAGAGAAAGGTAAGTGGGCTGGAAACTATCTGTGGAGCAACTGGAGGGCTGGCAGGATCAGGGAGGAACTCCAGATCTAAAAAAAGCTGACCCATCTTTTTAGCATCAGGAAGGGCAGCATGGGACCAGCATCCACTAGTTGCAGACAATGCTCTGAGTGTTTATGAAACTGAAAAAATAGCAGTCACATCCATGCAGGACAAAAACACTAAGTAAATGCTCATATAAATGAGGTCCCAGCTTTATGAAAACGGGGTGATCATTGAAGACCAAGGTTCTACTGTGGCAGGGCCTTGCTCTTCTGGTGAGAGAGGTCACATTACACAGAACATATACAACTCAGTGAAACTAAGAGCTGCCAACTGTAGACAAAGCCTTCAGGGAGATGAGACATGACCAGGCTCTGTCATATATGGCAATTTCTCTGCCATTCAGTGCAGAAATCAAGACGCCCTTGCCTCCAAATGGCTTTATTATAAGCATCCATGTTTGACACATGTGTGTTACAGATTTCTAGTGTTTATACAAATCCAAATAAGCAAGTAATATGTTCAAGATAGTTCTTTTAAAAGATGATAAAAGATGATTCATGTGAAGGATGGTAAAAACCGGGAGTGTACTTCTGAACTATATTCTATCTGGATCCACAATGTGCCCTGAGATTTTTCTATCAAAAAAGCCATTTGTTCTCCAAAACATAAAAATCTTTTACTTTTTTAGTTTTGAGATGGCCACTATAATGCCTCAATCCCTTCTGCAGAATTTTGCTTTCAAAGCTTAAATAAGACACAGAATTGCTGTCAACTGCTGCACAAACTAAACAGCATGAACTTGACTCACCCATCACCAAGTTGCTGTTCAACCCTCTGCAAACTCCCTTGGACTTACAAGGCCTCTCTCTCTCTCTCCCAAAGGACCTCCTACCTGGGATCAGAGGGTCAAGGCTATCCCATCCCAAGGAATCTTGGATATAAAGGGGGAGAATTTACAAACTAAGTTTGCTAAAAGCAATTGCCTGCAGAAAACACTTGTGCTGTCTGCTCATTGGTGTTGTACACACAGATGCTGGGACGTGAGCAAAGGTCCAGAGCACAAATGCTAGGCATACAGATGGGGATGATGCAGCCTGTCCTGAGAGGCTCCCAGGAAGCTCGGTAAGGCTTGTTCCCACTTTATTTTTATTATTTTCCAGTGGTCTGGAAACCACTAGAAAGTTTTTATGGCGTCTGGGCCCCACCCTGGATGTTGTGACTTAACTGTTCTAGGAGAAAGCCTGAGAAAGGGACCTTCTATAGACTCTTCAATTGATTATAATTTGAGGGTAAAGAACCACAGTAATAAATCATTAGGTCAGGCAGTGGTAGCACACGCCTCTAATCCCAGCACTTGGGAGGCAGAGGCTGGTGAATCTCTGTGAGTTCCAGGCCAGCTGGTCTACAAGAGCTAGTTCTGGGACAGGCTCCAAAGCTACAGAGCAATCCTGTCTTGAAAAACCAAAATAATAAAATAAAAATCCTTAGAATTTACTGGTTCAAGGAAAAAATATTTGTTTTTTGGAAAAAAATACTTTAACACCAGTGTCTATTAAGAAAAGAAATTAAATGTAGGCATCTATGTAAAAGGTCAAAGCTAGATATGCATATGGGTTACCTGAACTTGATCCCAAAGGTGGCTTAAGTGTAACTAATGCCTCCTTAGTACCTCTTCAATCTTGGCCACACCAAGATACCTTCGTGTTCATGATGTGCTGCTGATAATTCAGAAACTGACAAGATTTCTACATTGGTGTCTCCCATCCTTCGTCTCCTCTCCAGCATTGACTAGGCCACGCACACACACACTCATGCACACACACACACACACACACACACACACACACACACATACACTCATGCACGCACGCATGCACACAGAGTATGGTAAAGGAATCAAGTTTGATCTGAAGAAGACACCATAGATTCACAGAAGAGATAGGACAAGACTTTCTGGTCCTAGGTTGTTGATGACCCTCCTGTGAGGCTCAGAGAGAGCCTTCTCCAAGATCTAAGTATTCAGGAAGATACTATCACATTCCTTGATTTATTCATCCAGCAAACACTCAAGTAGCTTGCTAGTTTCTGGACCCTGTCATGAGGGTTGGGTACATATAGATGTGTAAGACACTGTCCTTTCACTTCAGAAAATTTATTCTACATGGGACACAAATAAAGGGTGAAATGTTTCCATAGAGGGGGCAGGAGCTGAAGCACAGGCAGGGAACTGGAAACGAGGAACACCCTGTCTGGGGCTCCAGAGGAGAGAAAGGCAAGGGCTGCAGGAAGCTGGTTCTACTCCAGACTCCTATAAGCTCAGTTTCCTACAGTGAGTGAACCTCCTGATCACAGCCTTAGAGGACAACCTCTGCCTCAACATGCATGACTGTGACCTGGATGGGCCTGACAGAATCCAGCAAACAGGTAAACAAAGATCAGTATATAATGTGACAGCATCCAGGATAAGGGACAATGGTGGGGGAGGCTGCTCATTTGTTTCCTAGCCACCAAGACTCCTGAAATAATCACACAGATATCTGTATTAATTGCGATACTGTTTGGCTAATAGCTTAAGTGTATTTTTAGCTAGCTCTTATATTCTAAACTAACCCATGTCCATTAGTCTGTGCATCACTACAAAGTTGAGGCCTACCAGCCAAGTTTCGGTGGACTCCAGATGAGGCGTCTGTCTCCAGTGGCAGCTACATGGCTTCTCACAGACTCTGCCTTCTTTATCCCAGCATTCAGTTTAGTTTTCCCACCTAGCTCTACTCTGCCCTATCACAGGCCAAAACAGCTTATTTATTCATTAACCAATAAAATCAACACATAAAGAGAAGGACTTCCAA
>PVIU01030617.1:0-15871 GCA_004026605.1 Ondatra zibethicus | reverse complement strand
AGTTCTTTGTATATTTTGGAGATCAGACCTTTGTCTGATGTGGGGTTAGTGAAGATCTTCTCCCATTCAGTAGGATGCCTTTTTGTCTTAATGACAGTGTCCTTTGCTTTACAGAAGCTTCTCAGTTTCAGGAGGTCCCATTTATTCATTGTTGCTCTTATTGTCTGTGCCACTGGGGTTTTACATAGGAAGTGGTCTCTTGTGCCCATGTATTGCAGGATACTTCCCACTTTCTCTTCTATCAGGTTAAGTGTGGCCGGATTAATATTTAGGTCTTTAATCCATTTGGATTTGGGTTTTGTGCATGGAGATAGATAAGGATCTATTTTCATTCTCCTACAGGTTGACATTCAGTATGCCAGCACCATTTGTCAAAGATGTTTTCATTCTTCCATTGTATACTTTTAGCTTCTTTGTCAAATATGAGGTGTTCATAGGTTTGTAGATTAATATCCGAGTCTTCAATTCAATTCCATTGGTCAACATCTCTGTTTTTATGCCAATACCAAGCTGTTTTCATTACTGTAGCTCTGTAATAGAGTTTGAAGTCAGGGATGCTAATGCCTCCAGAAGTTCCTTTATTGTTTAGGATTGTTTTGGCTATCCTGGACTTTTTACTTTTCCAAATAAACTTAGTTATTGTTCTCTCAAGGTCTATGAAGAATTTTGTTGGGATTTTGATGGGGATTGCATTGAATCTATAGATTGCCTTTGGTAGAATTACCATTTTTACTATATTGATCCTACGAATCCAGGAGCATGGGAGATCCTTCCATGTTCTGGTATCCTCTTCAATTTCTTTCTTCAAGGTCTTAAAGTTCTTGTCCAATAGATCTTTTACTTTCTTGGTTAGTGTTACCCCAGGATACTTTATGCTAATTGTGGCTATCGTAAAAGGTGATGTTTCTCTGATTTCCATCTCTGTTTCTTTATCCTTTGTGTATAGGAGGGCTACTGATTTTTTGGAGTTGATTTTGTATCCTGCCACTTCACTGAAGGTATTTATCAGCTGTAGAAGTTCTTTAGTAGAGTTTTTGGGGTCACTTATGTACACTATCATATCATCTGCAAATAACAAAAGTTTTACTTCTTCCTTTCCAATTCGAATCCCCATGGTCTCCTTATTCTGTCTTATAGCTATTGCTAGAATTTCAAGCACTATATTAAAGAGATATGGGGAGAGTGGACAGCCCTGTCTTGTTCCTGATTTTAGTGGAATCGCTTTGAGTTTCTCTCCATTTAATTTGATGGTAGCTGTCGGCTTGCTGTATATTACTTTTATTATATTTAGATATGAACCTTGTACCCCTAATCTCTCCAAGACCTTTATCATAAAGGGGTGTTGAATTTTGTCAAATGCTTTTTCAGCATCTAATGATATTATGATATAGTTTTTTTCTTTCAGTTTATTTATATGATGGATTACATTGATAGAGTTCCGTATGTTGAACCAGCCCTGCATCTCTGGGATGAAGCCTACTTGATCATATTGGATGATTTTTTTGATGTGTTCTTGGATTCGGTTTGCCAGTATTTTATTGAGAATTTTTGCATCGATGTTCATGAGTGAGATTGGTCTGTAATTCTCTTTCATGGTTGCGTCTTTGTGTGGTTTTGGTATCAGGGTAACTGTAGCTTCATAAAAGGAGTTTGGCAATGACCCATCTGTTTCTATTATGCAAAACACCTTAAGGACTATAGGGATCAGCTCTTCTTGGATGTTCTGGTAGAATTCTGCATTAAAACCATCTGTTCCTGTGCTTCTTTTGATTGGGAGGTTTTTGATGACAGCTTCTATTTCCTCGTGACTTATAGGTCTATTCAAATTGTTAACCTGGTCTTGATTTAATTTCAGTATATGGTATTTATCTAAAAAACTGTCCATTTCCAATTTTACATTTTCCAATTTTGTGGCATACGGGCTTTCGTAGCAAGACGTAATGATTCCCTGAATTTCCTCACTGTCTGTTGTTATATCCCACTTTTCATTCCTGATCTTGTTAATATGAGTGATCTTTCTCCGCCTTTTGATTAGTTTTTATACAGGTTTGTCGATATTGTCGATTTTCTCAAGGAACCAGCTCTTTGTTTCATTGATTCTTTGGATTGTTTACTGTGCCTCTATTTTGTTGATTTCAGCCCTCAGTTTGATTATTTCCAGTCTTCGACTTCTCCTCGGTGAGTCTGCGTCTTTTTTTCGAGAGCTTTTAGGTGTGCTGTTAAGTCTCTAATGTGTGCTTTCTCTGTTTTCTTTATGTGGGCACTAAGTGCTATAAACTTTCCTCTTAGCACTGCTTTCATAGTGTCCCATAGGTTGGGGTATGTTGTGTCTTTATTTTCATTGAATTCACGGAAGACTTTAATTTCTTTCTTTATTTCTTTGACCCAGGAGTGGTTCAGTAGTTGACTGTTCAGTTTCCATGAGTTTGTAGGCTTTCTGGGGGTGGAATTGTTGTTAAATTCTAACTTTACTCCATGATGATCTGATAAGACACAGGTGGTTACTCCAATTTGTTTGTATCTGTGGATGTTTGCTTTGTTACCGAGTATGTGATCAATTTTCAAGAAGGTTCCATGAGATGCTGAGAAGAGGGATATTCTTTCCTGTTTGGGTGGAATGTTCTATAGATGTCTATTAAGTCCATTTGATTCATTACATCTGTTAGTTCTCTTATTTCTCTGTTAAGTTTCTATCTGGGTGACCTGTCCATTGGTGAGAGAGGAGTGTTGAAATCTCCTACTATTTGTGTGTGTGGTTTTATGTGTGCTTTGAGTTCTAGTAATGTTTCCTTTACATAAGTGGGTGCTTTTATATTAGGGGCGTATATATTCAGGATTGAGACTTCATCCTGATGGATTATTCCATTTAAGAGTATAAAATGTCCATCTCCATCTCTTCTGATTGATTTTAGTTTGAAGTCGATTTTGTTCAATATTAGTATGGCCACACCTGCTTGTTTCTTAGGGCTGTTTGATTGAAAAACCTTTTCCCAACCCTTTACTCTGAGATAATGTCTGTCTTTGTGGTTGAGATGTGTTTCTTGTAAACAACAGAATGTTGGATCCTGTTTTCATATCCATTCTCTTAACCTGTGCCTTTTTATAGTTGAATTGAGTCCATTGATATTATGTGATATTAATGACCAGAGGTTATTAACTGTGGTTATTTTTTTAGGGTTGTAGAGTTTGTGTGTTTCCCTTCTTTTAGTTGTGCCAGTGGAGGGCTGTTAGATGTCTGCGTTATTATGGGTGTTGTTTGCTTCCTTTAGTTGTGGTTTTCCATCTAGTACTTTCTGTAAGGCTGGGTTTGTGGCTATGTATTGCTTAAATTTGTTTTTATCCTGAAATATCTTGTTTTCTCCATCGATGGTGAATGAAAGCTTGCTGGGTATAGTAGTCTGGGCTTGCATCCATGGTCTCTTAGTGTCTGCAGCACATCTATCCAAGACCTTCTGGCTTTCATGGTTTCCATAGAGAAGTCAGGTGTAATTATGATAGGTTTACCTTTATATGTTACTTGGCCTTTTTCCTTTGCAGCTCTTAGTATTCTTTCTTTATTCTGTATATTTTGTGTTTTAATGATTATATGGCGAGTGGATGTCTTTTTTTGATCCAGTCTATTTGGTGTTCTGTAGGCTTCTTGTACCTTCATAGGCATATCCATCTTTAGGTTGGGAAAGTTTTCTTCTATAATTTTGTTGAATATATTTTCTGGGCCTTTGAGCTGTGCTTCTTCTCCTTCTTCTACCCCTATTATTCTTAGGTTTGGCCTTTTTATGTTGTCCCAGATTTTCTGGGTGTTTGTCTGAAGAATTTGTTGGATTTGTTGTTTTCTTTGATCAATGAGTTTATTTTCTCTATCATATCTTCAGCATCTGAGATTCTTTCTTCTATCTTTGTATTCTGTTGGTTATACTTGTCTCTGCAGTTCCTGCTTGTTTACCCAGATTTTCCATCTCCAGCCTTCCCTCGGTTTGTGTTTTCTTCATTCCCTTCATTTCAGTTTTTAAGTCCTGAACTGTTTCCATTACCTGTTTGATTGCTTTCTCTTGGTTTTCTAGGGTATCTTTGAGGAATTTATTCATTTCTTCTAACTTCTTGTTAGTTTTCTCATCCCTTTCTTTGAAGGAGTTTTTCATCTCTTCTTTAAAGGTCTCTATTACCTTCATAATGTTAAGTTAAAGTCGATTTCTTCTACTTCTTCTGGGTTAGGTTGTTCAGGTTTTCCTGTTGCATACTCGCTGGTTTCTGGTGTTATCATGTTGCTTTTCAGGTTGTTGGAGGAATCCTTGGATTGGTGCCTGCCCCTCTCTTCCTTCAAATGTGTTAAGGAGAGAGACAGACAGGAGTATACACAGTATGATCACATGATTTTTGATAAAGAATCCAGAAATATACAGTGGGAAAAGATTGCATCTTCAATACGTGATTCTGATCTAACTGGATGTCTGTACAAAGAAGAATAAAAATAGATCCACACCTATCATACACTATAAAAGTAAGTTCCAAATGGATAAAGAGTATAAGATAAAGCAAGACACACTGGATCTGATAGAAGTGAGGAATAGCCTAGAACACAGTGCTGCAAGAGAAGACTTTCTGCACATGGCAGTGTTAGCACAGGCACTGAAATCAACAATTAGTAAATTAGACCTAATGATTCTGAAAAGGACACCATCATTTAGAAAAAGTGGCAGCCTGCAGAATGGGCAAAGGTTTTTGCCAACTTCACAAATGATAGAAGGTTAATATCAAAATACATAGAGAGAACATAAGAAAGTAGATGTCAAAATACAAATACCCAATTAAAATATGGGGTACAGATCTAAACAGAAAATTCTCAATAAAAGGAATTCAAATAGCTAATAAACACTTAAAGAAATATTTAACATCCTTACCTATAAGGAAAGTGGAAATCAAAAGTAATTTGAGATTTCATTCTACACATGACAATCAAGCTAAAATGAATAACACAAGGGACAGCTCATGCTGAAGAGGATGTGGAATAAGGGAAACACTTCTTCATTGCTGATGGAGTGAAAATACATACATCCTCTATGGAAATCAATAGGAGAGTTTCTCAGAAACATGAAAATTTATTTGCCTCAAGAAACAGTTATATCATACTTGGGTATATACCCAAAGGACACTCCATTCAGCACAAGGACACCTGCACAACTATGTTCGTTGAGAGTTTATTCATAATAGACAGAAATTGGAAAAGAATAGATGTCCCTCAACTGAAAAGTGGATAAAGAATATGTGGTACATCTATACAATGGAGTATTACCCAACATTTAGAAATGGTAATGAGCAGGGCAGTGGTGGCACACGCCTTTAATACCAGCACTCGGGAGGCAGAGGCAGGCAGATCTCTGTGAGTTCGAGCCCAGTCTTGTCTACAAAAGCTAGTTCCAGGTTAGGCTCCAAAGCTACAGAGAAACCCTGTCTCGAAAAACCAAAGAAAAAAAAAGATAGAAACAGTAATGAAATTTGCAGGCAAATGGATGGAACTAGAAAAAAAAGCCATCTGGAATGAGGCAATGAGACCCAGAAAAACAATTATGGCATGTATTCACTTATAAGTGGATATTAGCCATTAAGTCCATCATAGCCAAGCTACAATCTGTAGACCCATAGAGGTTAAGTAAAGAGGAGATTCTTAATGGGGGGGGGCACGTGGATCTCTCTGCAAGTGGGGAATAGAATAGATTCTTCAGGCAAATTGGAAAAGGGTGGAACAAGAGTGAGGGGTTCCTGAATGGAGGCAGCATGAAGTGTAGGGAGAGAGTGTGGAGAGAGACAGCTGGAATGAGGAGTATTTGGGGAGTGGTGGAAACCTAGTGCAGTGGAAACTTTCTAGAATCTATGAAGGTGATCCTAATAAGGACTCCTATTAATGGGTGATAAGGAGTCTCAACAGGCCATCTCTCGCATCCAGGGAGGCTTCAGGTGGCAGATCTGAGTAAAATTCAGCTGAGTTGTTGGCCAAGGGGGTCCCATGGAAATTCCCAAACAACCCAAGCTGTTGTTAAAATAAAGAGTTGTAGCTCTTCAAACACTGACAGTGGGGCCTCATTGCCAAGGACAGCACCCACACAACTCATTGAACATAGAAAGACATTCTGGTGCCAACATGGAGCTTTCAGCCCTACATGATAGTCTCTTTGGGTGGGGAGGGACTCTGCAGGATACCGAAACAGAACCGTGGTGCCAACTAAGCCAATACATCTTTGACCTACAATCTGTGATGCCTGCAAAATAAGTTAGGGCAATGGTGGCACAGACCTTCTGGGAGTAACCAATCAATATCTGATTCGACCTAAGGCCAATTTCATATGAAGGAACCCATACCTGACCATGCCTGAGAAACCAAGAACCAAAGACTTGATAGCCCAGAGTCCTAAGGTAAAACCAAACACTATGGGTCTTAAAAACTCAATAAAATGATTATTCATAATATTCTGTTATGCTCATAGATTAGTGCCTTATCCAGTCATCATCAGAGAGGCTTCCTCCATTAGTAGATGGAAAAGATGGAGAAACTCACACCCAAACATTATGTTGAGAGATAGTCTAAATTGGAAGTCTCCATCAAATCCTTCCCCATTCAGAGCTCAAGGAACCCCGTGGAAGAGGAGACAGAAATATTGTAAGATCCAGAGATGATGGAGGACTCCAGTAGAACAAGGCCCTCTGAATCAACTAAGTAAGGGACATTTGAACTTAGAAAGTAAAGCAACAAACACAGTGTCTGCATGGGTCTAGACCCTCTGTGTTTATGTTATGACTATTACCATAGTACTTTTATGGGACTCCTGAATATGTAAATGAGTGGGTCTCTGATTCTTGTACCTTCTCTTGGAGCTCTTTTAGTTATCTAGTAGCTTGGCTGTCCAACTTTGATAGGATGATTTTCATTTTATCTTTTTATATTTTATCTTGTTATGTTTTGTTTTTAATCTCATAGAATCCTGTTCTTTTCTAATGAAAGGCAGAGTATTTATCTGGAAATGGAGCAACTGGGAGGGTTAGAGGGAGGGGAACTATAATCAGGATATATTGTATGAGAAAAGAATCTAATGTTAATAAAAATACTTTAAAAAGTGAGATACAAAAGATCTGCAGAATCTCCAATTTTAAAGCCCCTTAACGCTAGTTAGTAACTTTGGAAATCTCCCAAGATAATAGATGTTAAAGAAAAGCTTCCATGTCTATCTAAACCCATACAGAACCATATAACTACCTTGTGCCCTACCCTACTCATTTCCTCCCCCAGTGTGGGACTTGTGTGGCTCTCCTTGTAAAACCCGGTGTTCTCTAAGGACTCACAGAAAAGTTTTCCCCAACTCTTTATAATTGCTTCTGTGGACTTCCTGTCTTAATCTGGGTTGTTTTCATTTACAGCTAAGTAGAACATGGTTGTTGAGAAGGTATTCTTAATCCCCCATGCAGATGCTATTATGCATCTAGATCTGAAAGTGACAGGTCCTGTGGGGAAGAAGACCAAGGAATTATAAGCCTGTAAGTGAGAGACCTGAGTCTCATCTCATCAAGACACACACAATTGCTCACTACAATGCTCTTCTACTGCGGTTTCACAGAGCACACTGTAAGTATATTTTCTCTTTTTACTAAGTCACAAGTGACCGGAGAATCTATAGTTAAAAGGGAATAAGGGAAAGTCACGATTGCTAAGTATTATTGCTAAGCAAGATCCTGAAAAGGTTTTCACATGAAATGGGAACTATTTCCTGCTGGCAAAGGAGGGACTATCCTCTGCCTTTCCCACTCTGTGCAAACTGATGACTCCAAGGGGCCCCTTCCTATCCTGTGATAGCAACACCACTCATTTTTATATAAAATATAAATATACATGCAAATAAAAACGTCCAGATATATAGAGAGATACACACATACATATATGATAGATAGATGCACAATATGTGGATAGGTGTTGGATGGATGGATGGATGGATGGATGATAGGTAGATACATGATAGGTAAAGAGAGATACATATACATGATAGACATATAGATGTATGTTAGATAGATAGATAACAGACAGATAGATAGATAGATAGATAGATAGATAGATAGATAGATAGATAGATAGACAGATAGATGGACAGATAGATACATAGAGGGAAACACATACACAGATACATAGACAGACAGATAGACAGGTAGATTAAATAGAGAATATAATGTATGTTTGTGGTATATGTATGTATGCATGCTGGCCAGAGGTGTGGCTGAATGTTCTTCTGTAGCCCTTTCTGCCTTATTTATTTAAGCAAGATCTCTGTCTGAATCAAGAGTTTGTGTTTTTTCCTAAGCCAGTGGGCAACAATCCAGCAATGTCATGCAAGCTCTGTGATCTGAACTCTGGTCCTCCTGACTCACGTGATAAACACTTTTACTCATTGTGCCATCTACCCTGCCCCCATATCATCCATATTGAATTCTGCTTTTTTTCTTCTCTCCTTTGGTTAAAAGCTATTAACACTTCTTTTAAGATTTATTTTTATTATTTTTAATTATATGTATTCGTGGAGAGACATGTGCACAAGTGTGTGTGGGAGCCAGCAGAGCCCAGAGGAACCAGAATTTTCGAGGAGCTTGAGTTCCTGGTAGTTGTGAGTCTCCCAGTGCAGGTGCTACATGAAGAACCCAGGTCCTCTTTAAGATCAGCAAGTGCTCTTAACTACTGACCCTGTCTCCAGCCCCCAAAGTTACTCATCTTAAAATACCAGGCAGGAATGTCAATAGTGCCTTACTAAAATCCTTTAGGTAACCCAAAGGGATATCCTTTCATGAGTAAATAAAGTGCATTAAAACAGAAGCTTTTGTGTGACTGGATGGACAGTGTATTGAAAAGCATGCCTCCGCACACAGTGGGACTGTTTCTTTCTTCTGTTTGCAGACTGAATCAGAAATCCTGTGTAAAATAACACAGTAACAGAGAAATCTTCTAGTTAATTTTGCAAAACTTTGAGACCTGAAATACCCTTGGCATCAGTTTAAGGGATGCAGAGAAAACACAGTATCCTCAGCTCCTCATAGTGAGAACTGTGAAGACTAGACTTGATTGAAAACTGAAAGGGAAAGCTAACTTTTGACTGGTGTGTATTTGACCATTCCTGGTGTCGTCTGAAACTCAGGGGACTTGTAGGACATGAATTCAGGGTTCAAGTATAAAGGTGATAGAGAGTCCAGTCACTTCTAGAATCCCCAAAAGAGCATCATGGACTGGACAGTGCTCAAGCGAGGAGCTGCAAGTAGAGCATGGCAGGAAGGCATTCTGGGAACTGTTGCTTCTGAGTACTTTCCTCTGTATCTGAATCCACTATAATTGCAGACACAACTTCTCCAGCTCCTTTGATGCCCAAGCTGAAAGACACTTTTCTGGTTTTGAAGAATAAATTTATGAAGAAGTCTCCCTGGAAGTATGTCAGGCAGATAACTAGCATTCAGTTTCTTGGCTGGGTCTTTTATCAAATTTCCTCCTTGTTACTGATGAACTATTTGTTTTTAGATTTTTCATTTTCTCTTTATATATTCCATTTCCCATTCTTTTGAATTAATTGCTTATTATAGACTGGTGAAATGACTAAACATAGATGTGGTATTTATCACAAAATCTGACTAATAAGAACTGCTTTGTTTGAATGTGCTGTCTATTACCTTATTGGATTTTCCCACATTGCTCAATGGCCTTAGAGTTGTTGCCCTGTGGAGCAATATATTTTGTCTTTTTCCTTTCTCCTTGTCTAATTTCATGCTAGTGTACTGTGCTAAGCCTCTCATTCGAAACAATGCATTTGATTGCTCTCTTGTTACCTCAAAGCAGCTCTTTACCACAGAGGTCTATTAAACAAGTGTGTGGCTTACAATAAACTTCTGTTGTGACAAAAAGAAAGAAGAACCACTAGGGATGTCTTCTGAAACCAGGAGCATCTTCCTATACCGAAATCTTCTTAATTTGCATGTATTCGTGATATTATGATGAGGAGATGTATTGAAGCTAGACTGGGCCAAGACTTCTCTAGAGCCCCACTGAAAGAGTAAAAGAAGCCTAGTTCTGTGAAAATGAGCAGATTTGGCCAGGCCAATCTGCAGCTGGGACCAGGGCCTAGAGGAGTTAAGGTTGTGGTTCCTGCGATCTTGGCTTCACTTCCTGGAAAAAAACTGAAATTATCAGTCTAGGGTAACTATGTGCTTGATATGTGATGTTTTCGAGATAGTCTGTGCTCCCCTTTTACAATTTGCTTGATTTTCTTTCTTCTGATTTCATCCCATTTCTTCCCTGAATTACCATATAAGATGCTGTACTTTACTTTTTAAGAAGCTTGCTTAGCACAAGACATAGCTTGCACAAGACCTCCTAAGCCTACCTATTCTATATTCTAATCTCTGATCCCCTGGACTTTTCTCCTCAAGACCCTGTCAAGGAACAGCACCTGCTGGCTCAGGGCAGAGATGTTCTTTAGTTGATTAGGGAGGTGGTCTAAGATTGGCCTTTCAAAGACGTTACCTTGACACAACCTGATTCTGATAGTCTCGCTCTAGTCCTCTCCCTCCCCCTTTAATTCCCCTCTTTCTCTGTTATATTTTAGAGTTGGCTCCCCAAGGGCAGAGTTGTTCAAACAGCAACACAGTTTTAAACCCTAATCTTTGCAATATAGTTACTGACTCTGTCTCTTTAACTGACTGTTAGATCTGTCTTGCTAACATTTCATATTGTTTCTTCACGCTGCAGAGACACTGAGATTATAATGTGCACCAGCAGGTCATTATAATAACTCCTCATGTGGGAGGCTCTGGATTCAGACAGACGCCAACATCTGATGACATTGTGTGTAATATGTTAATGTTTTCCAGCTAGGTTACGGCAACTTACTTATAAACTTCATACTGTATATCTGCTGGAAAAACGTCAGAGACCTATTGGAAGGAAAATCTTTTTCACCCTTACTATATTAATAAAATATGAACCTAGAGGACTATAATCCTTAAAAAGCAATGAAAGTAAGCACTTTTTATCAGATTCAAATTTTTTCATCACTCTCACAACTGATTGACCACAACATGTTGTGTATCTTGATGGATTAGGTAACTTGAGATAAGACAGACATTTGGTCTTACTGATTCCTTTTTCCAGTAAAAATTCCACTTAAGTTTGCACAGATCTATGTGTTCACCTGTTATGTGTGAGACACACCAACAGTAACTATGTATGAACAGTTGTGTTCTCCATTTTTAAAAAAGATATGGGAATAGGTTTGGAATCCTCTATCCCTATCATCATTGCCACAATACAGGGATTCAGCTACTCTCAAAAGAAAATCTTCTAACAGGAACTGCTATTACTAAGAGAACTTCAGACTACACACACACCACCATGAACAACCACATGCTAAGCTGTAGTATGATCTTTATGGTTTTCACCAACATGAAGAAGACTAGTTGATCTGTGACTATCAATCATTTATCATTCACTGCCATAAGGCTGTATCATTTCCATGTGATCATCATCCCTGCTGCACTCCACTGCTACAGAATGAACGCTTCCTTCACGGACTAACCAGCATGCGCTTGTGATGCTTTACGAAACTGTCATTAGCTTTTGATGGTTCTCCTCTCCCTTTCAGCACTCCCCTCCTGTACTCTTCTACCTTCGGCGGATGCTTTTCTGCTTTAGACTTTACATGTCTGTTCTATTGGTTAACCCCCATGTTTATAACACCTCCTTTCTTTCTCCTGAGATTATCTTTTTAATTTCAAGCCCTATATCTACACTATCACAAACTCACACAGACAGACAGACAGACACACACGTATACACATACACATATATTATATATTAATATAATATATTAAAGCTAAGACCTGGAAATGAGAGAGATCATGTGGTATTTGTCTTCCTGAATCTGGGTCACATTGTATAATATAATAAATTCCAAGTTCAATAATTTTTTTACAAATTTCATAATGTCATTTCTATTAACAGGTGAATAACATTCTATCCAATATATGCGCTACATTTTGTTTTTTATACATTTATTTATTTTGTGTGTATTGCTGTTTTGCCAGAATGTGTCTGTGTATCACGTGCATTCCCTATGCACTCAGAGGTCAGAAGAGGGCAATTGGAGTTCCAGGAAGCTATAAAGCACTATGTGGTTTCTGGGGACCAAGCTGGAGTCCTCTGCAGGAGCAGAAATGCTTTTAACTGGTGAGCCATCTCTCCAGACCTGATGTGCCACATTTTTAATATCCATTGATCTATTGATCAGCAGCTAAGCTAACACAATCTCATTAATATTATAATAAATGTACAGATACCTCTTCAGATAATAATCTTCAAAAATGAGACATGCAAAGACACCAATAATGAACTATACATATGCGATACAGTTTTATTTATGGAGAAGTTTGAAAACCTGAGGCACCTTAAGGGTATCTGTCATAAATTTTGCTATCAATCCATCAAAAGTGTGAATGATCTCATTATAAATATGCATCAATGTATGAAAGTGAGCTAGTGATACAATTTGAACTATTAAATTTAATACATATTTAAACGTCCTCTTTCTGAACGTACTGATGAAGTTAAATTTATTTATCTTGGGTGAAGAGAATATGGTTCCTGGGAATTTGTCAATGGGAATTTTGTTCTTTTTCTCAGACAGCTGTGGGGGTCTTGGGCAATTGGTCGATTCTTCTTTCTTATGGTGTGTGTATATTCACTGGAAAAATTCTGATGCCCAAAGACCAGATTTTAAGGCATCTGACTTTAGCCAATTCCTTGGTTATCATCTCAAGAGTAATTCCTCACATATTGGTACAGTTGGGCCTGCAATATCTCCTGGATGACCTGTTATGTAAACTTACTCTCTACAGTAATCAGGTGTCCCAGGGCATTTCCCTGCACTGCACCTGCCTCTTGAGCTGTTTCCAAGCAATCACAATCATCCCTAGCAACTCAAGGTGGATGAAGCTGAAACACTCAATCTCCAAGTACATGGTTCAGTCCTGCTCACTCAGCTGGCTTGTTCATCTGCTTCTAGACAGCAAAACAGCTATAGATGTGATTGGATCTGGTACTAACAAAAATTTCACCAAGAAAATCAAGTTGGGGTACTGCTCAGCATTTGTTTTTGGCAATACTATAACTGGGCTACATCTGCCCTTGCTTTGTTTCACCGATGGTCTGTGTTTGGGTCTCATGGTCTGGGCCAGTGTCTTCATGGTGAGAACCCTCCATAGGCACAAGTGTCAACTACAGCACATCCACAGCACCCAGCATTCCCTCAGAGTCTCCCCTGAAGACAGAGCCACAAAAAACATCTTGATCCTTGTATACACCTTTGTCCTCTCCTACTCAATGTCCTTCATATTAGTTATCTATACTGTGATAGTTGACAATTCAAGGCTGTGGATAATCAACATATTTACATTACTAGACACGTGCTTCCCCACATTTTGTCCCTTCATCCTTGTCCCTAATAACAAGTCTGCTCCCAAGAATCATTTTCCCTGCTGTAGGAGAAGGTAATTTAACATGGTGACTTGTGTGTTATGATTAATTCAAATATTCCTTTAGCCATTATTAAATTTAGACTCACTCATGACTAGGTGTTATTAAACAAGTCAGTGACGGTTGACATCGACAGTTGTTACAACTACTGTAAAGCTGTCTAAACAGTTCCATGAGATTAAGATACCTTTTTATTTTCATTACAAAAGCTATGAAATTAGGGATCACCATGTACTGAAGAGTGTCTTAATCTTACAGATATCCAATCATCTGTTGAGGTATAAATTTTTCTGCAGGCATAGCCTGGACTCTTGTCCCACTGCTGCAACTTAATAAGAGAACAGACAGGCAAAGAAAAATCTAAGATCTGTGTCATATTGAGAATAAGATGTTTGTGTGTCCAAGGACACTGTATTTATTCATGTTTTTGCTTCACTGATGTTCTGCATCCGATCTTATGATCTGGTCTTTTGACTCTACTTTCAGTTTCCTCTATGAGAAGAAAAATTAAGTGATGCCTATTTAATGTGTCCCTTGTTTCTTCAATTGTCACTGGAAGCCAGTGACATCCCTAGCCATCCCAAACTTATCATGTACCATTGTCACCTCCTATTCAGTTGCTTGTACCCTGGTATTCTGTATGGCAGGCTATGAGAACCCAAGCCTATGGAGATTAACCTGTACATTTCTACAAACATGTCTCCATAGGCTGTCTCATTGTACTCATCAATGCTGCTGACTTTGTCTCCACACTCTATTTTTTCCATCCAAAAGAAAATATATTTTATCTATGTCACTAATTCTATTTATTCCTGTTCATTAATATATTAATATGTCTTTTTTATTCTTTGTTCAAGTCTAAGTCTCATTATTGACCAGATGGTATTAGGTAACACCATGGCCAATTGTGATAATTCACTTGACAGGATCTAAAATCACCCAGGAAACAAACATCTGGACACATTTTTGAGGGAGTTTCTAAGTTGGGTTGATGGAGGAAGAGGACCCAATCTAATTCTGCATTGCCATCAATCTTCTGATTAGATTCCTGGACTAAATTAAATAAGGAAAGCAAGTTGAGAACCGGCATGCATCTCTCTTTGCTATCTGAACACAGATGCTGTGTGTTCAGCTGTGTCGACCTCCTGATTGCATGATTTCTTTCCACAATGCACTGTGTGCTCAAACTGCAAGTTAAAATAAACCCTTCCCATCTTAAGTTATTTTTGTCATTTTTTGTCACAATACTGAGGAAACTACAACACGTAATTCAACAGCATCATAAATTCTAATGATATATATCACATGGACCATCATAGAGGAGCCATCATATTTAAATAGGGCAAAATACTGAGGACATTTTTTTCTCTTAACATTTTTGTGACATGAAGATTACAATGCTTGGTGGCAGTTGATGTAAATAATGCAATTTGTGGGAGGCTTTCAACTCAGGCTGATCCCCCAGGGCTTAAAACATTAGGTGTCATGGGGTAAATATTTTTCTAACTTAGGTGATGAGACAGGCTTAGAATTTTAGCATTGTATACTGTCAGTGGCCATGTCAGAGGAGCAGCAGGCAGCATTGGAGCTGGTGGAGCTTGCTGCACCAGGAAGCAGAGCACTGATGGGAAAATCTTGGATAGGCAAGGCCACAAGGGCTTCAGCTCCAGAATGTGCCTTTACATGTTTACCATTTGGCAATCCTTTGCTTTACATCCAATATCCACTTATGAATCAATACAAACTGTGTTTGTCTTTCTTGGTCTGGGTTACCTCACTAAGGATTTTTTTTTCTAATTTCATCCATTTGCCTGCAAATTTCTTGAGGTCATTGCTTTTTACCACTGAATAACACTCTACTGTGTAAATGTACCACATTTTCTTTATCTATTCTTTGGTTGAAGAGTGTCTAGGTTGTTTCTAGGTTCTGGTTATTACAAATAAAGCTGCTATGAACATAGTTGAGCAAATGTCCTTGTGGTATCATTGAACATCCTTTCGGTATATGCTGAAGAGTGGTATTGCTGGATCTTGAGTTAGATTGATACCCAATTTTCTGAGAAACTGCTATACTGATTTCCAGGGTGGTTGTATAAGTTTGCATTCCCACTAGCAATGGATGAGTGTTCCCCTTACTCCACATCCTCTCCAGCATAAGCTATCATGAGTGTTTTTGATCTTAGCTATTCTTACAAGTGTAAGATAGTATCTCAGAGTTGTTTTTGATTTGCATTTACCTGATAGCTAAGGATGTTGAGCAATTCCTAAATTTCTTTCTGCCATTTGAGATTCTTCTTCTGAGAATTCTCTGTTTATACCTGTACCCCA
>PVIU01030616.1:0-15878 GCA_004026605.1 Ondatra zibethicus | reverse complement strand
AGGAAAAAAATCTTTTGTGGGACAATGGTCTTGTATTGTTTTAATAAAATGCTGATTGGCCAATAGCCAGGCAGGAAGCATTGGTGGGGTGACCAGGCAGGAAGTAGAGGTGGTGTGATGAGAGCAGGAGAATTCTGCGAAGAGGAAAGACTGAGTCTGCAGTTGTCCTCCACACACAGAACAAGAAAGATGAGAAGGCCTCATTGATAAAAGGTACCAAGCCACGTGGCTAACAAAGACAAGAATAATGGGCTAATTTAAGATGTAAAGAATTAGTTGATAAGAAGTCTGAGCTACTAGGCCAATCAGTTCGTGATTAATGTAGGCCTCTGTGTGTTTCTTGGGACTGAAAGGCTGTGGGAATGGACAGGACAAAACCTCTGTCAACAGACTCCTCTGCCAATGCACTCAAGGGGAAGTGAGTTGGGGTGGGTCAGAGGAGGAGAGTAAAGAAAGGGGTGTCTTCATGGGACATTTTTGGGTTAGGGAGGAACCTGATATCAAGGATATCCCCAGGAATACACAAGGATGACTCAAGCTAAGTCTCCTAGCAATAGGGGAGATGGAACCTGATATTTCCATCTACTGTAATCAGATTGGCGACTTTCCTAATTTTCATCAGAGATACTCTATCCAGTAACTGATGGAAGCAGATGCAGAGATCCACAGCCAAGAACTACGCTGAGCTCCAGGAGCCTTGTTGATGAAAGAAATGAGGGATTGTACAAGCCAGGGAGTTCATGATGAGGAAACACACAGAAACAGATGATCTGAGCTTGTGGGAGCTCATAGACTCTTAACCAACAGTTAAGGAGCCTGCATTTGAATGACATAGGTCTTTTGCATGTATGTGATGGTTATGTAGCTGGGTGTCTTTGAGACGCTCCTAGCAGTGAGATCAGGACATGTCCCTGGTGCTCAGTTTGCTTTTGGGAACTGTTCCCCGTGCTGGATTACCTTGCCTAGCCTTGGTACAGGGGGAGATTGTTTCTGACTCAACTTAATGTGCCATGCTTTTTTGAAGCCCATGGCAGACCTGCTACTTTCTGAATGGAGATGGAGAGGAGTGGGTGGAAAGGGGATAGATGGAAAGCAATGGTGGAGGGAGAAGGAGCGGAGGGAGCGAAACTGCTGTTGGGATGTAACATAAATGGAAAAAGTTATTTAAATAAAATGATAAAAGAAAAACTGGCTAGAAATAAGCCAAGCAAAGGGCCAGAAATTTATAAGGAATATTAGGTCTCCCTGTGTTTTATTTGAGAGCTGTATGGTGGACACTCAAAAAGCAAAAGCAAAAAGAAACACATAGTAAAAAGAGTAACAACAACATCAGAAACCCAACAACACAAGTCTTGTGCATGCCTTCCTTTACCTGCACTGTCTACCCATAAAACACTGTTTCTCTGTAGTCACCCATTATGCCTTGCTCTTCCAATTTCTGTTTACCTTCTCTCATGATGAATTGTGTCCTCCTGGAGACAAATATGATATAGATTTCCCACTGGGGACTAAGCACTACACTGACTCTTCATCCTTTTCTTTCTTTCTCTCTCCCTCTCTATATGTTTATTATTTTTTCCTTTCTTTGTATGTGTATGGGTGTTTTGATTGATGCACTTTGTGCATGCTTGGTGTTCTTAGAGGCCAGAGATGATGATAAATAACCTTTAACTGTACTGATATAGTTGTACTCATCCACATGGTTGCTAAGCATCGATACAGTATGAAGGTATTATTACCCTAATAACAAAACTAGATACATATCCAATTAAAAGGAAATTATAGACCAAAATCTTCAATGATAACAAACATTAAATTCCTCAAAAAGTACTTTCAAACTGAATTCAAGAAAATGAATTTATATCTGTACTGCCTATATTCATGTCCACCTGACAAGCTAGAGCTATTTGAGAGGTGGGAGATGACGCTGAGAGATTTCCTCCACAAGAACAAAATTTCAAAATTATTCATCTATGTGTGAGGGCCCAGTCTGGTGAATGTTGTACTACTTTTGGACTGATGGCATTTGATCCTATAAGAAGGCAGGCTTAACAAACCATGACAAGTAAGCAACAATTCAAGATTGCCTTTTTATGAGCTTCTGCCTCTGAGTCCCTAGCCAGTTTGAATTCGTGGACTGGTTTTTCTCAAGGGATGGGAATCAGGATATGTTACCCAAATAAACCACTTCTTCCTAATTTATTTTGGTCACAGTATTTCAATCACAGAAATAGAATTCTTAAGTAAGACAACATGTAGATTACCATTTTTAATAATTATATTGGCTTTAATACAGAGAACCAGAGATGTTTCAATGTACATATATCAATAAGTGAAACACAGGAATAAAGTGATAAAAGAAAAGAAACTATACAGGCATAACATTAGATAAAAAAGTCTTAGAAAATTCCAATATCCATTCATTATAAAATTCCTGGAGAATCTTTGTATACAGGAGGTACATCTACAATAAAATCAATATATAGAAAGCCTGCTGCAAATATCTACTCAACAGAGAAAAGCTCAAAATATTTCTATGGAAATAAGGATGAGTACAAGGGTGTCTATTCTCTTCACTATTGTTCACTATAGTGCTTGAGGTCCCAAGGGAAAAGAGAAAATTAAATTAAAATATAGAAGGAAAAAAATCCAACCAAACTTACCCTCAGTAAAACTATTTCTATATATAAACAACTCTAGAGATTTCATGAGAGAAAAATCTCCTACAGCAAATAATCACATTCAACAAAATAGCAGGGATATAAGTTTAACATTAAAATTTGACAGCCTACAAGTATACTAACAACAAACATGCTATAAAAAAAGTCAAGAAAACTTTCACATTGTTGTAACCTCAAAAGCATGCAAAATGACTGTCCAGTACCAAACTGAAAACATACATAAAAGTAATGTTCTATGGAATGAACAGGTAATATTTTAGGAACATATGTCTATGTACATATGTATGCAATAACAATTAGTGAAAAAATGAATTTGAAAGAGAGGTTTAAGGAGTATATGGGTGATTGGAGTGATAAAGGGCATGAGAGTAAATGTCTTAAGAACATTAATTGCAAAAATTGAATTTAAAAACAAAGAAATAAATATTTATATAAATCTCTCTAAGGGATACAAATAGATGGACAATATATAGACATAAAACTTTAAGATTAAATAAAATCTTAGGTTTGAAATCAAAGCCTTAGGTATATTTCTGTGGTAGAGCATGTACTTATCATATTCAAG
Organism: Ondatra zibethicus; assembly: GCA_004026605.1. Lineage (NCBI taxonomy): Eukaryota > Metazoa > Chordata > Mammalia > Rodentia > Cricetidae > Ondatra > Ondatra zibethicus. Next base: position 12,632 of record PVIU01030616.1, on the reverse strand, counting down.
GATCTAATTTTGTCGCTAACATCAGGGACATAGACAAAAGCAATAAACTTTACGTAAGTAGAACTTAAAAATCAATGGCAATATGGATAACAAACATGTAAATAGGTGAGAGTGTGTCTTACTTTTACAGCTATGACAAAACACCATTATCAAGGCAACTAATAGACCACTCTGGGGCATACAGCTCCATGGTAGGTGGAATGGCAGTACAAATGCAAGTGTGTCGTCTGAGCAGCAGCACAGAGTTCACATGCTGATTACAAAAAAGAAAAAAGATAAAGATACCAGAAATGACATGAAATCTTAAAGTCAATCAACAGTGACAAGCCTCCTCCAACAAGGCCACAAGTGCTTATCCTGTTCAAACAATTCTACCACTTGGGGACCAAACATTCAAATATGTTAGCCTATGGATGGCATTCTCATCCAAATAACTACTTAGATTTGATAAATTTTTCTCTAATATTTCCATTTTTAAATAAGAATTGCATTTTCTTCTTTCTCTTACAGATTATTTAATGAAAATAATCTTTTCCTATTATTTAATTTAAGAGTACCAACCAAAATGAGAGGGTTTTTTTTTTATAAGTTACATAAGTATCCCACAGAAACTTTGATGGTTAATCTTGATTGTCAACTTGGGAGTATTTCACAACAATGTGTAGTGGAGGCACTTTGAACATTTCCTTGAAGGAGTTCAACATTGGGTTAATTGAGGTAGAAATGCATACAGTAACTATTGAAGTCATCATTCTAAATGGGATAATGAGCTGGCTAAAAATGGGGAAGAGACATGAGTACGACTATTTATATAATTCCCTTCTGTGGCTACCATATAGACATCTGCCTCAAACTCTTCTTCATAATGGCTTTTCTGCCATGATTGACTATACCCTTGAATGGTAAGACTATACCCTTGAATGGTAAACACCTCTTTTCTCTTTTGATTTTATTAAAAATTGATTTCTATGCAATAAATTCTGATTACAGTCTTTTCTCCCTCTACTCGTCTCAGTTCCTTCACACATCCTCTCTCATCTAGATCCACCAGCTTTCTTTATCTCTGTAGAAAATGAATAAGCATCTAAAGGATGATAATACAATATAACAATAAAATAAAATATTATAATTTTTTATAAAACAAAACCTAACACAGTAGACAAGACAAAAAAACAGAAGGAAGGAGCCCAAGAGAAGGCACGGGAATCAGAGACCCACTCATTCACACTCTCAGGAATCCACATAAAGACTAAAGTAGAAGCCATTATATATATATGCAGGGATCTAAAGCAGACCTGTGCAGGCCCTGTGCATGATGCCTAAATCTGTGAGTTTCTATGTGCTTTGTTCATGTTGGTTTAGATATTCTCATTTTCTTGGTGTCCTTTATAACCTCTGCTCATTCAGTCTTTCTGCATCCTCTTCCAGATGTTTCCCTGAACCCCAAGGCTTGGACCTTTATCCATTTGTTATACATCAATAGATGCAAATGAATGCTCATGAGTAGTTCCATTATAGAAACCTAACATATTTATTTCTATCTGATGAGAGAAGTTTCCTTGAGGTGTGAGGAGTATATGGGGTGCTTGGAGTGATAAAGTGCATGAGAGAAAATGTTTTAATAACATTAATCTCAAAAATTGGATTTAAAAACAAAGGAAGTACGTTAAACATTCAAGACTTTACCTTTTAAAACTGTAAAGTTTTGAAAAGAAAGGGAGGAGTCGAAACTGAAAAAGCCTGTTACTGAGTTCCCTGTTACTTGTAGGCAACACATTGGGATCTACAGAGAAACTCACAAGAAAACAGCTAGATATAAATAATTAATATGGAAGGGATAACCCTATGCATTCTCTCTCTCTCTCTGTGTCTCTCTTTCTCCCTCCATCTCCCTCTCTATCTCTCTCTCACACTATTTCTCCTTTTCCTCCTTTTCTCTGCCAATGTCTTCATCTATGCCTAGATCTCATTGTATATTTTCTCTCAGGTGATATAATTGTTGTAGTTGACTATTGTTTTATTTTAAATTGTGGCTGACATACATAAAGTTTTAAAAAAGCACACACAATGTGACAGTTTATAAAAATATTCTGAAATCTTGTATACTTTTAGAATAAGGAAAAGTTTAGTGCTCTAAAATAAGTATTATAATCCAAAGGATCTAAATATTATTTATTGAATTAGGAAAGTCCTGATAGAACCATATTGTAGTAATTGCTTCAAGTAGTACTCTATATCACTGTGTCTCCTCCAAAATATTGGTTTTAAAAAATGTAAGAAAAGCTTAGTAAGAACATTTGTAACATCTTACTCATGGGTAGATATGAATTTACAAAGAACAAAATGTACTAAGGATTGATTTTCCCTTTAGTTATCTTCTTATAGCTCAGGTTCATGCTTAGTCTTGTTTTAATTTCATCATTATTTTTGAACATTGTTTTCAAAACAAAATTGAAGTTTTCATTGTGTGCTTTTTCTAGCAAATACTATGCAGTAATTCTTCTCTAAGACAAAGCAATAAATGTCCAAACATCAAACATTAGCATGAACAATGTTTAGAAATATGTTTCCTTCCATTTTGTAATGAAAGGAAACATCCCTATAAATGACGGAAAATAAATACTTCACTAAATGTTAGTAAGTTTTGTGTAGCTACCACAGATACACATAAAATTCTGGGGATCTTGGAAATTCATCAGCATTGGTGGCTAGCAATTATACAAGTGGAACTATAAAATAAAACTTATAAAGTACTAGTATCATTGACAGAGCATGCCCTAAGTAAGATAGGTCCTGAGCAAATGTGTCTTTTAACGTAGTTCCAGACTTTTGAGGACACTGAGACCAATTAGCCCTTGGTAAATTTTCAAAGCCATTACACATATGGGCCAATCTCAAGAAGGATGTCAAAAGCTCTCATCTGTAGTCAAAGTACATGTGCTAATAACTGATGGATCAGTGTGTGAAAAGACTAGTAACTATTGCCTCTTTCTCCCAGATGTAACAGCACATGAATGGCTTATAGATTCCTTTTATATAGACCTAGCAAGTCACCTTGTATTGTACTTAATAAACATCCTGAGGTTCCAAGTTATAGTGATAAAGTCATTGGTTACTGAACCCCACTTGATCCCACCTTTTTTGTTAGTGTATGTTTGTGCATATGTCCTTTGCTCATTTCCTCACAACAATTGTGATACTTCCAGAAGTTCCTTTATTGTACAGGATTGTTCTGGCTATCCTGGGTTTTTTGCTTTTCCATATGAAGGTGAGTACTGTTCCTTCAAGGTCTGTGAAGTATTTTGCTGGGATTTTGATGGGCATTGAATTGAATCTGTAGATTGCTTTTGGTAGGATCGCCATTATTACTATGTTGATTCTACCTATCCAAGAGTATGGGAGATCTTTTCATTTTCTGGTGTCTTCCTACATTTTTTTCTTCAAAGACTTAATGTTCTTGTCATACAGGTCTTCCACTTGCTTGGTTAGAGTTATGCTGAGATATTTTATGCTATTTGTGGCTATTGTAAAGCATAGGTTTCTCTGATTTCTTTCTCAGCCCACTTATCATCTGTGTAAAGAAGGGCTACTGATTTTTTAGAGTTAATCTTTGTAATGGCATACAAAGGTCACCAGCCATTCAGGCTGTATAAAAACACAAAGAAACTAGCAAACTTTTAGAAGTACCAACAGCCTTACCTTTAAAATTGTTAACTGAGAAACCAATATGGGTTAAACAGTGGACATTAATAGAAGACAAACTGCAGGCTTTAGAACAGGTGTTACAGGAACAACTAGATGTTCACCATATTAAAGAATCAAACAGCTCTTGGAATTCTCCTTTATTTGTTGTTGAAAAGAAATCTGGTAAATGGAGAATGGTGACAGATCCAAGATCTGTCAATAAGATAATTCACCTCTGGGCCCTCTACAATCTGGGATTCCTCTGTCTTCTCTATTACTAAAATAATGACCTCTTATAGTTATTGATTTAAAAGATTGTTTCTTCACTATACCTTTACAAGAAAAGGACAGAGAAAAATTTTCCTTCACAGTGCCTAGTTATAATAATTCTCAACATACTAGGACATACCAGTGGACCATCCTTCCACAGGGAATGCTCAGTAACCTCACTCTGTGCCAATACTTTGTAAGTTAGCCATTGGAAATAATACATAAAAATTTCCTAGATCTATAATTTACCATTACATGGATGGCATTTTGCTATCTGATTCAACCATAGACTTTAGGAAGCATGTTTGAAGAAGGAAAGAAAGTTTTACCAAAATGGGGATTACAAATTGCTCTTGAAAAACTATGGAGAGGAGATTCTTTCAATTACCTAGGTTATAAGATAGGTTTACAGAAAATTAGGACACAAAAGGCACAAATTAGGAGAGACTAATTGCACTCTTAATGACTTTCAAAGTCTGTTATGAGACATTTCCAGTCTATGATCAGTGGATGGGATAACAGCTGATATAATAGGTCATTTAAACAAAACCTTAGATTGTGACAAAGGTTTAAATAGTCACAGAGGAATAACAGCTGAAGCTGAAAAGGAATTGATTTTCGTTGAAGAAAAATTACAGGAGGCACATGTGGCTAGGATGAATCCAAATCTTAATTGCATTCTAGTCATATTGCCTTCCAGAATTTCCCCCACAGGAATCTTAATGCAAAGGAAGGATATTATCTTGCAATGAATCTTTTTACCACATAAACCAAGTGAAAAATTAAAAACTTATGTGAAAAAAGTTCCTGAATTAATTATATAAGAAAATTTGATACTTCATCAACTAGCAGGCATAGACCCAGCAGAAATTATAGTGCCTTTTACTACTGATCAAATTTTAAAAAAATTATGGGAAGATGATGAACCTTGGCAAAGAGATTAAGCTAAATTTTTTAGGAAAGATTAATAGCAATTATCCCCAAAGTGATAGATTTAACCTTATAAAGAGAACTGCTTGGATCCTTCCCCACATTGTATGGGACACACCAATAACTGGAGCCTGTACATTCTATACTAATCCAAATAAATCAGCAAAGGCAGGTTATAAATCAAAAGATTTAAGTAAAGTGGAGGAAAGCCCTTATAATTCTGTCCAAAAGGCAGAATTATATGCTATTCTCATGGTACTAAGGGATTTTAAAGATCTTCTTTATATAGTTACTGATTCATAATATGCAGAAAGAGTTATTTTGCATATTGGAATCACTGAATTTATACCAGAAGATACAGAATTGACTCCATTATTCACACAGGTTCAATATATAATGAGGAATAGACTCTGTCCCATATACATAACACACATTCGATACTATATGGGTCTGACAGATCCTCTAGCACAAGGTTTAAAGAAAGAGTTTTCTATAACATGGCAACAAGCTAAGGAGATTATAAAGAGATGCCCTCTTGCTCTTTCTATAACCAAACACCACTATCTGCAGGGAGTAATCCAAAGGGTAATAAAAGAAATGAAATCTGGCTGATGGATGTGTTCACTTTGCAGAATTTGGAAAATTAAAACATCTACACCACACCATTGACACTTATTCAGGTTTTCAATGATGATCAACTGCTTTGAGCTCAGAAAAGGCTGATTTAGTAATCACACATTTATTAAAAGTTATGGCCCTCATGGGTATACCTGCACAAATAAAGACAAATAATGGTCCAGCATGTCTCTAAGAAAAAGAAACAGGTTTTGCTTATTATAACATAAAGCATATTACAGGTATACCAAACAATCCTACAGTTAGGTAGTTATAGAAAGATCAAATCAAACTATAAAGGATATGTTAAACAAACAGAAAAGGATGGAAAATACCACCAGAAATAGATTGCATAATGCTTTATTAACCTTGAATTTTCTTAATGCTAATGAGAAAGGGACAACAGCATCAGAGAGACACTGGATAATAGAAAAGTCTTCTGAATTAAATCAGTCAGTGTATATCAAGGATGTCTTGACCTCACAATGGTAGGTAGGATTTGTGCTATGTTGGGAAAGGGGTTTTTCTCTTGTTTCAACAGGAGAAGAAAAGTTATGGATACCATCAAAATTAATAAAGACTCAGTTTGGAAAAGAGAAATCTCTTGAGAAAGAGAAATGATGGCTCATCCATAGAGCTGACAACCATACAGGTGGTAGGGAAACCTCATAAGGGTTGGGGCAGGGTTCTGTTCTTGTCTTTGCAGAAAATACTCATCTTCAGAAAGTCAAGAGACCATGGACATCTACATGCTTAAGGAGAAAAAGATAATTATCCAGATAGGATCACCAAGCCAAAAAAAAATTACTTATGAGGGCAAGTCATCTAGGGTAAGAATCTCTAAACATAAACTAGAATAATAGCCATGACTCACTTAAAAATTAAATCTGCCTTTGAAGTTGGACAATGGCTCTGTACTTCTCTAAATCAAAGTATGTTATTAAAATAAAAATTTAGACTTTCTTTCTCATGTCAGAAGCCATGGTATGGGACTGAAAGAAGAAAGAATTTAGAAAAAAAATTACTTTTCTTCATACCTATTTTTGTCTCTATCATACCTTCCATTGAATACATGTCAGTATAAATAATGTTTAAGTTTTCCATAATGAACAATAGATTTTCCTGCAGTAATCTTTGAAGTTTTCAGGAAGAAGATGGGGACCCACAACAACAACAACTCCACCTAATTGAGATGACGTCATGATCCTGATAGCGTTAGTATAAGCCCTATTTTGAGTACCAGCTTTTCAAGATGGTTCCAACTTGGTTAGATGTAATAGTGACTTTTTTAAAACAACGTTCTGGCCATCTTAAATTTTATTGAATATGTTCCTATTTTCCTCTACAATATTTTTATACCTAGGCAAAGTTATTTTGTCCTATTGTATGCACACACATTTCTAGCTCTGCTTAAGTGCAATATGCATTTCTACCTCTGATCAAGATACTTATTTGTTGCGCAATTGTTTAAAGATTGTTTGATATTATAATATGAAGTCTTAGTCTTTAAGTTATATAGGTATTAAGAAGTATAGGTCAACAGTCATCCATGTTTGTCATCTTTATAATTAGAATAATCAGGTTCTTTAGATATGTAGAGATTGTATTCTAAATAGATAAATAATCTTCAACCACTTCAAAGAGCTGCCAAACATGGCATTTAAATAACTTAGAGTTCTGTTGACCTGAGACACAATTGCTCCTGACAGCACCGATCTATTCCAGAGAAAATGTTGAGCACTGAAGACATTCCACTGGGAGCTTGTTTTCTTCTTGGCAAAACTGGCCTTTGGGCAATGAACTGCTCATGCATCAACCACTGACAAAAAGCCTGATGTCCAGACAGGACAAGCAGAATTCAAGAAAAAAAGACTGTCAAATCTTGCCAAAACGAGGAAAGACAGTTTTGAAAAATTTACTGCCTCTGAAAATGGTCTGTCAGTTACTCTAGACCTTAGCCAAAGTTGGTTGCTCCCATGTTGCAAATAGATTTTGGGTGATTGCCCAGGTAGCCAGTTGTCTCTGTCATTTGTTGTACATTTTGGAAATTGCTTGATTGCACTTCCTGCTTACTCTGGTAATATTATTTCCATTCTTGGGTCTTTGACTAGAGAGTTGTAGTTACTTTCCTCTCATGTCTTGGCCAAGTTATTTATAATACAAGACTTAAACTCCTTATGAGAGAATAATTATTGAAATATTTATCACATGTTTCTTGCTTGATATTGTTTATGCTGGTTGTAATTCGATTTTTTATACCAGCTATTTGCTCTTTTTGTATATAATTTTGTATTAGGCTTAGAACTCTCTTATTTAAACAAAATGGGGAGGTGCTGTTGGAATTCCTACAGCCAGTAGCCTTTATGTTACTCATCTACTTGGGCATGGCCTCTTATACTATAAATGCTGATGTAAAGTATGCATTCCCTCTCTCTTTTGGCTGCAGGATTCAGATGCTGTTCCCTGTTTGAGCAGAGGACTGAGATGTGTGAGTCTAATCCTAAATAAGTAACCCTTTATTATACTCAATTCTGAGCTAGTGGGTTTCTTTTTAGCATCCATCTTCTTCCTTTTATCTTCATGTGTTTGTCTTGAATTCTAATTATAATAATAATTATGCTCTTCTACTTGAATTCTTTGAATACCTATCATTATCAAGTTATTTATTAACATATATGTGTTTACTACTCTAAAGTGACAAGCTAAAATTAGAGAACATTATTCAAAGGAGCACTAACAACTTTCCCACAAGATGGAAGGTGTTATCTCTCTTAAATTTTCATGATTTTTAAAATTTCTTGTTTGTGTTTTTCATGAACACATCAACTGTAACAGTTGGACACGTGGAAAATAATGTGATATTAAATAAGAATATTAAGCATGGACAGGAAATATTACTGAGTGTTTAAAGAGCACTGACTGTTCTTCCAGAGGTCCTGAATTTAATTCCTAGCAACCACATGGTGTCTCGCAACCATCTGTAATGAGATCCAGTGCCCTCTTCTGGTATGCAGACAGAAAAGTATAACACAACAAATAAATAATTCATTAAAAAAAAGAATGTTAACCATAAAATGAAAAGTGGAAAAAATCATTAAATTTGTGGTGAGTTAATTGAACCAACAAGAGCTGATTTTATTGTTTAAAAAGAGTAGTGTTACACAAAGGTGTGCAGGATGGATTTTCTTGTCCTTGCTATTTAGCAAGACTTTGATGATTCTTAGTGCAGCTGTCAAAGCAAGCACAATGATGAATAGCTTCTCCACACTGAGGAGGATGAATCAGGGTCTTTGGGTAATCAGGTAGGCTGGAGTAACTCAGCATTTTTGAAAACTCTCAGAAATAGTGACTATTATTTGAAGATATTGTTCTACAATGTTAGCAATTCTGGAACATTCAAGGCATAGATTTGAAAATTTCACAGCAAAATATGCTTTAGTCATCATATTGATCTATTACAAGTCACCAATTGGTCTCTTAAAGAGAGAAATTATACCTCTGGCTTACATTTTAGAACTACTTTTATTTGAATTGTCTATGCCTTTAAAAAGCATGATTCCATAAAGAAGAATTATCTTCATTCCTAACAGGGTTCTGGGAGGTTTTTTTTTTAAATCTGTGAGAAAAGAATTATATCTTATAGGAATGACCCCAAAATAAAATGTGCTGTTCTGATAATTACTGTTATTGAAGCAGAAAAGTTTAAAAATGGACTTAAAAAACTTCGTTGAAATCAATCTTCTTTTTCAAAAATTTACAAAATAATTTGTGTTGTGTAAATATTTATTCTTTTCACCATTTGATTTGGAGATATAGCTAACTGAACGCAGTTTACATTTCTAACAATTTTACAGAAGTGGAAAAAAAACTGAAGTTCTTTTTAGACTGTATAAGTTCCTTGAAATATCAAGAAAGAAAGTGTTTACTTCTGTCCAAAAATATTCTCCTAACTTTTTGCTACTTGTGAATCATTTTACGTGCTTCTATATTTCTGAAAATTATAATTTCAGTTTTGGAATTTTCATAATATGAATGAAATTATAACAACAATAACAAGAAATTACATTGTGTGACATAATTTTACCTTATTCATACATTTTATAGCAACAATTATAATGATCTGATGGTTATAATACTGAATTATTTTATATTAAAGTATTGTTATTTTTAATATATTTACATAAATGTCTGGGCCTAGACACATAGAAAGAATAAATCAATGGTATTTTATTAAAGTTCATTAGCAGATACTGAAAACAATGATCATGGTTATAAGTAGTAGTTATTTTTGCCCAAAGACAAGTTAAGTAAGGGAGGGTTTATTTACTTTTTGGTTTCAGAATTTTTGAGCCCTATATGATAAGGACCAGCATGACAACAGGTGGTAGGCATGGCAGCAAGATCTGAAATCTGGGAGCTTTTGTCTTGAACCATAAGCACAAAGCAGGACAAAAAAACTGTAGTGTTAAAGGTTTTCTTAGTTCAAAGCCCTCCTCCAGTAACACATTTCCTCCCGCAATGTTGTATCACATTTCAAACCTGTCACCAAGATGAGACTAAGTGTTCAAACATCTGAGGTTTTTTGGTATTCATTCAAACTACCACATTATAATTAAATAATAAATATTTTTTAAATTTTATTTGTAAAAATTTTATTATTTTACATAAATTTTACAAATAATAAATGCTTTTATCTATTAAACTATTAAACGTGTGAAAATGTATTCAACTTCATTATTTATTAGGGAACTGGGAGTAAAAACAAAACAAACATGTGGCATTTTTATTTCATTTTGTTTCATAGACAAAGCTTTGTCTGTGTAGTCATGGCTATTCTGGAACTCACCGATCTAGCTTCAAGCTACTCAGAGATCCTTCTGCCTCTGCCTCATGAGTGCTGGAATTAAAGGCACATGCCGCCATGCCTGGATGTCATATGTCATTTTAAACTTGCAGACTGGTAAGTAAAATTGAGTTTTATTGGCTAGTAGTAATATTTTATGTTGATATTAGTTCTTTGAAAGTTAGCCACGTCTAAATAAACTAGCCATGGTCTTAGCTTTTTTGTTGCTGTAATTAAATGCCATGATCCAATTCAAAGAAACATGGGGAAGAAAGAGTCTATGTCAGCTTACAGTCTCAGGTACCAATCTATCACTGAGTGAATTGAGAATAGGAATTCAGCCCAGGTGTTACAATTTCGTGCTGTTTAAAAGTTTAGTCTTTCTAAAATATTAACTTTTTTGTGCTCAAATCCCTGAAGTCCCCGCCAAAGCCAACAAGGAGACTGAGTCCCACATGTAAAAGCGAAGAGCCTTTATTGAAGAAGTATTAAGTCGGTACAAATCAATTACCAAGCCAGCTCAATAGGAACGGCCATTTTTAATGAATGAAAAAAGGGGGGAAACTCATGCTATTCACGCCGATGTCCTATCCGTCCGGCGGACACCGCATGGAGAGAGAGCACACCTGTGTTCTCTCGGATGGGGTCCAAGTGGCCACACCCCAACTTGATGTGATTGGTTAATGGCTTTTCCCCCATCACTTTATTTTATGCAAGTTTGCAAACTCGGTCTCTCTGCATGTCCAATGTATTAGAATAAACGGAGAGCCACAAGATCAGTTAGAATAGGGTTTTATAGTAGTAAAGGTGGTGGTGAGATTGTTTCTGAGGTTTAGGACCCCTGATTGGCTGACATTTGTCTAGGGATGTCCTGGTGAGTGTGTGCTGGCAGGATGTCCTATCTAGAGTGGTTGGAATGTTAGGCATTTTCTTTGGATGGTCTGTTTTTGGGTGGTACTCAGGCAATCTCAGCTTGTGGTTCTTCAGGCACTGCTTCAGGGTAAACTACTGAGACCCAGGCCTCTTGTTAAATTTATCGATGGCTGAGTCTTAACTCTGGCAGGTGATAATGGTTGGAAGTAAAGAACTTCCTTTGGGTGACCTGCCCATACTTAGCTTATCATGGCTGGCCCCCACACAGTTACTTTCAAAGATCAAGCCCTCTTAAAAGTCTCTAACATAAAAACCAGCCTAAGACTGAACAAGACCCTGTGAATGTTGATGACAGTTTTGTGGCATCGGCAGTTTGTGGGGCCACTAGCAGTGGAACCAGTATTTATCCCTAGTACATGAACTGGCCTTTTTTTCCCATATTCTTTTATTTGTTTTCCATTCAAAAAAATTACATTTCCTCCCCTTCTTCCAGTCCCCTCCCGCTCCCCCCCTACCCCTCTTCCTTCCCTCTGCTTCTTTAAAAGAGGGCATGGTGCCCTGCCCAATGGGAAGTCCAAGGCCCTTCCCCCTCCATCCCGGCCTAGGAAGGTGTGCATCCAAATCGACTAGGTTCCCAAAAAGCTAATACATGCAGAAGAGATAGGTCCTAGTGTCATTGTTGATGGCTTCTCAGTCTGCCCCCATTGGCAGCCACATTCAAAGAGTCCGGTTTGATCACATGCTCGTTCAGTCCCAGTCCAGCTGGATTTGGTGAGCTCCCATTAGATCAGGCACACTGTCTCAGTGGATGGACCAGCCCCTCACGGTCCTAACTTCCTTGCTCATCTTCTCCCACCTTCTGCTCTTCAACTGTACCTTGGGAGCTCAGTCCATTGCTCTGATGTGGATGTGGGTCTCTGTCTCTATCTCCATCCATCGGATAAAATTTCTATGGTGGTCATCAAGATATTCATCAATGTGACTATGGGACAAGGCTAGTTCAGGCACCCCCTCCTCTGCTGCCCAAGTACCTAGCTGGGGACATCCCCATGGACACCTGGGATCCCCTCTAGAGCCAAGTATCTTGCCAGTCCTAAAATGACTCCCTTTATGTAGGTATCTTATTCCCTCCTCCAAAATCCACCTTTCCTCCATCTCCACCCACCCACTCCCCCAAACTCTCCCCACTCCTTCCCTTCTCCCTTCTCCTTCCCCCTCCCCCTTCCCCGACCCTCCCTACCCCCACCTCTATCCCTGCCCCTGTGCTTCCAACTTTTGCCTGGCCATCTTGTTTGCTTCCAATTTCCAGGAGGATCTATATATGTTTTTCTTTGGGTTCACCTTGCTATTTGGCTTCTCTGGGCTTCTGAGCTATAAGCTTAGGGTCCTTTGTTTTATGGCTAGGGTCCACTAATGA
>PVIU01030615.1:0-15864 GCA_004026605.1 Ondatra zibethicus | reverse complement strand
GCCTTGGACTTCCAACAGGGCAGGGCACCATGCCCTCTTTCAAGGAAGAAGGGGGAGGGAGGAGGGGTGGGGAGGTAGTGGGAGGGGACCGGGAGAAGGGGAAGAAAGGTAAAAATTTTATTTCTTTAATTATGTTTTTGAATGGAAAAAATAAAACAAAACAATGTATGGAAAAAAAACCCCAGGGCAGAAGGGAATGTTTCCATCACACAATTCCTTTCCTATTGTTTGGTTTTTGATTTTCCTTTTTCAAACAGCAGTCTTTTTGATGCATGGCTCACATCTGACGAAGCTTACTCTTCTGTAGTATTTGCTGCTCTAGAATTTTTGAATATTCATAAAGTTGCACAGCCAATACCATTATCTAACTTAAAAGGGCACCCAAGTCACCAGAAGGACCCTAAGAAGAGCTATTACTTCATTTTCTAGACTGCTACCTCTTGCTGGAAATGACCAATTCCCATTCTGCCACTGTGTTGTGTGAATTCTGTCTCTTGGCACATCACACTGCATGTAGCTTTTGGTACATGACCTGTTTAACTTACCAAAACTTTTCATGAAGGACACTTCTTGATAAGCATATCAATGTTAAACTTGAATGTTAAACTACAAATACTATTTTAAAAGAAAATATGTTAATATATAGCACATTGTCTACTCTGGGAATGAGTCAATATTCTTATGGCAATACTTAATTTCCCATTCTGCTACCCTGGTGTTTAATTCATAATGTCACAAGATGCAAAGTACTGTATTTAAAAAAGGAAATCCATCATGTACTGTAGAATTATTAATTAATAATTTTCAGAACACCTGGTTGGGAGTGGTAGCAGACTGATTTAATATTCAGCTTTTGAAAGAAAGGAATTATGCTTGCCTACTAGACATTAGGAAAGATAAGTAATCAGATAAAAGTATTAACTGCAGAGTTTTTATTTATTTTAATTGGTATATAAAATTATAAAAAATGCACATTTTGGTGGAAAACCATGGACTACTTCAATATATAATATGGTGTAATAGCTAAACTAGTTCAAATGTACTAAGCTCATCAGACACTCATGGTTTCTTTATGACTCAAACATCAAAATAAGTTTTTCTAGCTTTTTAAAAAATATGTAATACTAAATTTTCACTGCTGTATAGTGGCAGAAGTCCTTGCTTTTACCTAGCTGTAATTAATTACTGTCAATGTGTCTGCAACACTCCAGCTGCTTTCCTAGACATCTGGTAGACACCGTTCTAGTCAATGTCCAATACTATCAGTATTTTGACATTACACACACAGCAGGTGTCAAGCTGCCCTGCCTTTATGTGACTGGCTCATTTCACTTAAAATAATGATCTCTAGATTCACCCATACTGTTGCAAATGAAAGGATTTCACTCATTTTAATGACACATGTGGTTTATCAATTAAGAACTGCTTATACTTTTAGTATCATTACATTCAACCGTGTTAGTCACAATGCCAAAACACAGTTCCTAAGGTAATTAGTACATAATAAAATGGGCACATTTTGGCTCACAGTTTTAATATCCTCTCAATGATTATGTCTATGATATTTTTAGATGATGCCCAGGCAGCTTATCATTAAGTGAGTATGAACACAATGAACCAAATTCTCTGATATAGTGCAGTGGTTTTGAATCTATGGATTGTGGTCCCTCTTCAACAGGGGTTGCCTAAGGCCACTGGAAACACAGATATTTACATTGCAATTCATACTAGTAGCAAAATTATAGTTATTAGGTAACAAGAAAAATAATTTTATGGTTGAAGCCACCACAACATGAGGAACTGTATTAAAGGGTCACTACATTCGGAATGTTGAGAACCACTGGTTTAGTGTTATAAGGACGACACTGCAATTTCCAATAGAATCCTCATTTTCAAATAAAATACTTTCCATGAATTCAATTTAATGTTCTGCTGTTCTGAACTTCCAGTTTTACCTGTTTTATTTTAGCATACATGTACAATGTGACTCATAAATTTTCCTTGACTGCCTAATAAACTTGATTTCATTTCTCAATTTGAGATATACATTTTATTATATAATTATAGATAAAAATTTTCACTAAATTTTGCTGGAAATGGTAAAAACCTGCTTCTGTCTTAAACACATTTATTGAATTCATGTAATTGTGATATTTGTACCATGATTATGACTTAGGCAGAACAGTAAAACTATTCAGCTGATGAGAAGCTATTTTTCAACAAATGAAGATTGTTTTTAAGCCCACATGATCAGTTTTAGGCAAGCCTTTCCCAGGTGTTAGCAGTAGCTGTTAACTTTCAGCTATTGATTTTTCAGAAACAGAAAGATTTTTTCCCTCTTAGTTGTTTCAGTTTGGGTTATCTGCCAACTTCTTAATCAATTATTATAACCAAAAAAATAGTGAAATTTAGTTGGTCAAGCTTGGATCACATCATTTTCATTATTTTTACAAAATATGTTCAGTTTTTATTTGGGACAAAATGCATAATTCCCCACCAAAAAAGGTCTATAACACAGAAATATGAGGAAAAGATCACCATTGTTCAGTGGAATAAAGTATTTGGTTCCAAGTTTTATTGTTCAGACTTCAGAGATATGCATTTCTATATAATAGTATCACCTAAATTGTCATTTTTTTGCTGATATTTTCTTAAAAAAATCTGAAAAATAATGAAGAATAATGAAATCCACATTTCTGGCAGGACAGGCTGTGACTGTGCCAGATAATTTGAAAAACAAACTGAACAAAGAAGACAGAGTACACAAGAAACTGTAAACATCAAAGGTCAACAAGGGGACCTAGATTGTGCTGGGAGCACACTGGCTTGGAGAAGTGGAGTCTGGGAGCATTATATGTAAGAAAGAGAGAAACCCACCTCCCATTCAACAATAGTATCTACTATCAATTCTTCACACTGAACGGGGAAGTTACTAGATGAGAATTAACTCCTCCAAAAGAAGGACAACCAATAACTATGGTAAATTCCTGAGTTCTACCGCATTCGTGGAAATCTAACTGTTATTTGCACAACCGTCCTCCAACGTAGCCAGAAACAGGCTGCAGGCTGAAAGCTTAAGATTCTTGGATTGTTGATGATTTTGATATTCATAATAAATGTTCTTTTGTTTTCATTTATTTTGTTTTGACACTTTTGGTCTTCATTTGAATCAGTGTTCAATTTCATTTTGTCCTATTGATGTCAGGATGGACCTCAGCTCTCTGGTTCCACATCTCATAGTGACAACCGCTCTCTAATCCAGCATTTGCGAAAGCCCCGCTGTAAGTAGAGTCAGGATCCTGGGTGGTACGCACTGAAATGAGTGGGAACTTTTTCATTTTTATAAATAGAATTTCCCTATGTCAGGAGGAGACCAACATTAAGAGGCAAATAAAAAGCTCTATGAAAATTTAGGGAAAATATCTGTGGTAAAGTAACATTTTGTTCCGCACTTTGAATAACTGGCTCCCATATTCTTACCTTTCTTTCATGTCTGTCTAATAGGAAGATGAACCAAACATATGCAAATGGAAATTTTTTGTTTTTTACTTCTTAATTAAAAATTAAATATTACCTACTAGAAAGTTAGAATTACAATGCTGTCCATGAAATTTAGGGCATGGAAAACAAAGCAATCACCATAAGGAGAAAAATTGGTGCATCTACAGAGTGGTTGCTTTGTGTATGCAGGTGAATAAAGGGGGGATCTCCAGAGTGGTGTACATTTCTCTGGAAGACTGTGCTGAAAATTGAAGATGTATTTTCTTATACCTAAAGCTTTTGATTATAGAGACCTGCAAGCTTGCCAAATGCACCTATTCCTGAGTGAAAGGATGATGATGAGGAAAATAGTTACTGAGAGGAACTGCTTCATTTTTCTCTGAAGCTCAGAGAAGTGAAGCCAATAAAGCATGTATGTAGAAGAGGGTCTGAGTATCCTCCAATAAAAAGAGCATAAGAACCCAATCCTGACTCTGTTTAATAATATATACCTGAATACTATTGTGTTCATGTCCAGAAACTCAAAGAAGACCCCGCTGGTAAAGGCACTTGCCAGCAAGCTTGCTGACCTGAGGAAATCATGTTGGGGAAAGGAGAACCATTCCAGCAAGTTATTTTCTGATCTTCACAGAAGTGTTGTGTTGCATTATCACACACACACACACACACACACACACACACACACACACTAAATCAATCAATCCACCAATCAATCATTGTATTGAACATTTTAAGGTCAGTTATAAGCACTGCTAAATCTAAGACTATAGTTTTTGTACAACCAAAAAGTTTAATTGCAAGCAGAGTTGAAATAATTGTCATTGAATCAAAAATGATAAAGAAGTAATCAGTGCCTTGCCTAAACAGGTGAACCCTAAGTAAAAAACATATATAGATCAACTTGGAAAGGGGAAATAGAAAAGATTGCCTGACCAAATTAGGAGCAAGGGGATGGAGGGAGAAGAGAGGGCAAAGGAGAATAGGAGGGAAGAAGGGGAGGGGGAGGAGAACTTGAGGAAACAGGGTAGTCGATATGGAGGAAGGAAAAAAATGAAAGCAAAGAAAAAGATATTTTGATTGAGCGAGCCATTATAGGGCTAGCAAGAAATCTGGTACGAGAGAAATTCATAGGAATCCATGAGTATGTCTGCAGCTAAGACTCTAAGCAAAAGAGGAGAGAGTGTTCAAGGGTGTCTGAACTGGCCTTGCCCTATAGTCAGACTGATAACTATCTTAAATGTCACCATAGAGCCTTCATCTAGCAACTGATGGAAACAGAAGCACAGACCCGCTGTGGAGCACCAGCTGAACTCCCAAAGTCCAGATGAAAAGTGGGAGGAGTGAGAATATGAACAAAGCGTTCAAGATCATGGGGATACCCATTGAAACAGTTTAACTGAGCTAATGGGAGCTCACCAACTCCAGTCAGACAGGGAAGGAACAAAAATCAGACCAAACTAGAATCTTTGAGTGTGGGTGACAGATATATGGCTGGGGCAGGCAGAGGGGTCACTGGCAGTGGCACCAGGATTTATCCCTACTGCTTGTACTGGTTTTCTGGGAACCCATTCTCTTTGGATGGATATCTTGCTCAACCTAGATATAGTAGGGAGGGCCTTGAACCTTCCCCAAAGCAATGTGCCTTACCCTCTCTAAGGAATGGATGGGGGGTCGGAGTGGGGAAAGGTGGAGGGGATGGGAGGAGGGAAGGTAGTGGGAACTGGGACTGGTATGTAAAATGAAAATAGTTTTTTTTAAGTAGTCAATGTACCAGAATTACTAAAATAATAAAATCCAGGAAATTTGCAATTTGACATTGGCCATGTCTAGGATAGAGTTCAAAATGATCAGGTTTACATGTAACAACAAAAAAAAAAACCCAAAGAAGAAAATCAACCAAGATGAAATAAATATTTAAAGTAGGAGACACAAATTTTAAATAAGCCGTTATCATGAGCAAAGAATAAGGCCCTTAGTATAAAAAAAAGAAGCAAATGAAAAAAGTATAAAAGTATAAGCAACTTAACCAAATTAAGCAATTGTTTTATAATTGACCACAATCTGATTGGAGAAGAATTTCTAAATGAGAAATGAGTACACAAACTACAGAGGGGTTAGAATGCCTTTTAGATATAAAGACAAAATAGGTTGGAGATGAATGAAAGGGTAAACATATCATGCAAAGAGTAATCACACAAATGTTGAAAGGAGTATGTCACTGTCAAATAACAGGTAACTCAAAATAAAATTACTGAGAGACAAAACAATATTTATGATGAAAAAAGTCAGTACAGAAAGAAAAATATGTATTTTCAAGAAGAGTTTCAAAATTTTGAAGCTTTTTTAACAAATTAAGCAGATATAGAAATAATTAGATAAAAATAGCTGGTCTCTCTGATATTGAGAGAACTAGAAACACAAAACAAACCTGGGGGGTGGTGACACACGTCTTTAAAACTAACAATGAGAGGCAGAGGCAAGCAGATCTCTGTGAGTTCAAGGCCAGCCTGGTCTACAAGATTTAGTTCCAGGACAGGCCCAAAAGCTACAGAGAAGCTCTCTTGAAAAACAAAAACAAAAACAACAAAAAAAAACAATAAAAAATAAACAATTAATGAGGGTTTATCTAATTAATACTTAGTTTATTATTTTTCTTTTAAATTCTTTGTTTTTTATTAAAAACTTCATATATGAATTCAACATGTTTGGATCATATTTATTTCCTATTCCTCCCTCAACTCCTCCAAGACCCAATCCCCAAACCCTCTCAAAACTTCATGTTCTCCTTTTGATTTCAATAACCATTCACTCTTCTCTTACCTAATTTGTCTAGAAGTCCACTACTTGTTTTTTTTTTCTTTTTTCTTTTTCTTTTCTCAAGTAAAGGTTTGCTGAGATGGTGGTTTTAGGACAACAGTTCCTCTTAGAAGGACAGCATCATAGTCATTGAGACCCTTTATCTTGCATTTCTATGGATCAGGAGACAGAAAACTATTCTTTCCTCTTGGTTTTGTATCAGAAAGTATGGTACATATACAAAATGGAATTTTCTGTGACAGTAAAGAAAATACAAATGATGAAATCTGCAGGTGAATGGATGAAACTAGTAAAAATTTATATACTGAGTGAAGTAGTCCAAATGCAGGAAAACAAACATTACCTATTCTTACTCCTATACCAATCCACATGCCAAATCTTTAGAAGCATTTCTTTGAGCAACATGTGCTCTAAATCACTGAGCCTTAGGAAATGTTCTTGCCATAGAGGCATGAACATACTCACTAGCACTGTCATATGGAGACTATTTAAATCTTCAATCTAACTGAAATTCACAAGCTTATCATGATGAAGATATTCTGCTTCAGTTTCCACATATGAATATTCCATTTCTACAAAATCATTTGTTGAAAAAGTACTCTTTGAGGCAGAGAGGCCCAGGGGATAATTCAGTAACCAATTAGTATACTACTATTGAATTATACATATATACCCCTCCTACTAATTTACTTGGCAGACAAGCTTCTTTCCTTGTATATACTGGACACACATACTCTTTCTAAGTAGTAAACCTTGACTCTCACCTGCAGAGAACTACATAAACTCTTCTCCTCTTTCATCAGTCAAACTCAGAAAAAACAGTTAGAGGCTACTAAACAATTTTGAGAGAAGGAGAAATACTAGGAAAGATCCCACTAATTGGTTATCAAGTACTAAGTGGCTAATCCTAAAATCATGTACATACAATTAATAACCGGACTGAGCCAGTTATATATTTAGGAATATACATGTAACAACAACTAAATAAACAGAGACCATAAATTTGAAAAAGGGGAAAGGAGGGTACATAAGAAGAGTTGGAGGGAGGAAAAAGGTGGGAGTGATATATTTTAATTAGAAAAATGAATGGATAAAAAGGTAATTTGCAAAACCAAAGATAAGCATTTCACAAAGGTAATTTCTAATGTTATATATGAAAAGTGAATGACAAAATAAATAAATAATGGCATGGAAATTAAAGTCACAATAAACTACTAGTGGACACCCTCTAACAATAACCAATATTAACAGGACAATTCCAGATGTGAGCAACAGAGGCTCTCATTAACTTAAAGAGGAGAGTGTATTTTTGCAATCTTTTTTGGAAAACGATTTAGCATCTAGTATTACAAAGTATTCATATATCAGCAGTTTCCTACCAAGTATGGGTATTGCATAGCTAGAAATAAAATGCAAGAGTTTTGTGGCAGACTTATTTTGTTAATCACTGACTATAATCCAACTGTTCATTATCACTGGGATGATTTAAATCTACTGTTGCAGTCATGTAGAGAAATTCTATGTATCCGAGGAATTGAACATAACATTTCACATTTCATGTATGTGTGATAGTGAATCTTCATTTTTAAGGGGAATGAATTTGGAATTGGCAATGTGTGTGTGTTCTTGAGGCTGAGCTGTGGAGGGGAGCAGACATAGTCTGAATGCATGTACCATCCCTGAGGCTGAGACCCAAACATTAATACAAGGGAGATGAGGAAACTAGCTGAGTGTCAGAGGGAAGAATACCTATTTTCTTCCTGCCATGTGTTGGTGTAGGAGGTCCTTCTGTTTATGTGTTGCTTTCATTGGTTAATCAATAAAAAAACTGCTTGGCCTGATAGGGCAGAACTTAGGTAGGTGGAGAAGACAGAACTGAATTATGGGAGGAAGAAAGCAGAGTCAGAGAACCACTATGGAACTGACAGGTTAGACTTGCTAAATCTTTCCCAGTAAGCCATGACCTCATGGTGATAATACAGATTAATAGAAATGAGTTAAATCAAGATGTGAGAGTTAACCAATAAGAGGTTAGAGCTAATGGGCCAAGCACTGTTTTAATTAATACAGTTTCTGTGTGGTTATTTCAGGTTTAAGCTGGCCTGCTGTTGGGACAAATAAAGGGACCCTCTCTCCACGTTACAAATGGCACCCATGTGGACAACTGCATCCACATAAAACCTGAGAGAGTTTGGGACATAATTCTAGGCAGAAAAGAATAAAGCATGGCTTCTTGGTAGCAGCAATTTCTTGGATCTGCTCTGCTTGCTAGAGGCAAGCACTCATTTAACCCCTCATTTAAGAGGGGTTTCCTGACTTAGCTTTAGCTGTAAAACCCTGCAGCTCTTTAAGAGGTCCTGTCATGAAACACTTAACCAGTGTTGGTGAAAAGCTGACTGCATGCTTTTTGGTTTTCAGCGATAGCAGGAAAAAAGCTGCGCCATTTTAAAATGCTGTTTTATGGGCTGTCCTACCACTGCAAACTCTGACTCTTTGAGGCGGGAGGTCCAGCTACAGAGAGTGTTGTTTGTGGATACACTTTTGTAGCTTGCGTGCTAGCAAGGACCTTAGAATGCCATAGAGTTGTGGCAATAAACATGGCTACACCCGGTACCTCCGCCATGAAGCTGGGATCATAGAAAGCTAAGGAATGGGCTGGATCCAGCCATCAAAGCCATGGCTTTAATCCTCTCCATATTGCTTAGCAAATTAAAGACTCATATAGTCAAGAGAGAGAGAGAGAGAGAGAGACAGTAAAGAGAGATTCAAAGGCAAAAAACCCTCTAAATGGTTTACAGTGTATTAATAATATATGCAAGCTAAAGGTTAAAGTCCTTAAAATAAAAAAGAAAGAAACAGAGTAGTTGGTTGTGGCAGTACACGCCTTTAATCCCAACACTTGGGAGGCAGAGAGACCTCTGAGAGTTCAAGGTGTGGTGGCACACAGCTTTAATCCCAGCAGTAGGAAATCTCCGGTAGGAACAGATGGCCTGGATGTCTGAGTTCTACATCCAGAACAGATTCAAGATGCTACCTGAGAAGATCAAGACTCACAGGATACTCCAGTCAGAACTTGATCATAATTCTAAATTTTCTTTAAGTCCTTGTAAGATTATTAGTGCCCCAACCAGCATGAAGTAGCCTGGAATACTATGCCCACATTCCCAAAAAATGGGCTATGGATATTTTCCTTTGTTTTAAAAAAAAGAGGTGGAAATGGTGCAGGACAATGGTCTATATTCTGTCAATTATGTTTTAAATAAACACTGTTTGGCCAGTAGCAGGGCAGGAAGTACAGGTAGGAAAACCAGACAGGAAGTAGAGGCATGTCAATGAGAACAGGAGAGTTCTGAGAAGGAGGAAGCCCATTCCTCCCCAGTCCTGTCCAGACATTGAAGAAGCAAGATGTGACCTGCCCCACTGAAAAAGGTACTGAGCCATGTGGCTAACATAGATAAGAATAATGGGTTAATATAAGTTATAAGAGTTAATAAGAAGCCTGAGCTAATGGGCCAATCATTTTATTATTAATATAGACCTCTGTGTAATTTGGGAGTTGGGCAGGACAGAAACCCCAACAAGCAGGCCCTCATGTTACAATGTGTGAGCAAGCAGCTCTCTGCTACAACCATCAGATGTTCCTGGCATTGTGCCTTCATTAGTTTTACTGAGTGACTTCACTTTCTGAATCTTGAGACAAAACAAAACTGAGGAGAAAAGTAACAAATCCAGTGATTTAGTTCATGAACTTTAAATTGCTGGATACTTAGATTCTTGTAAAATTACAGCATGAAGAAGTCTCTGATAAAATCTCAATAATGAGGTTTTTCTTCACCATGTGAGAGGACTTGAGTTCAATCCCAGGCAAAACACAACTATACAAATACACAGATACACACACACACACACACACACACACACACACACACACAGAGATACACACATAGACACACACAAACACAGTGACACACACAGACACACACATAGACACACATACAGATCCAGATATACACACAGACACAAATACACATGCCAAAACACAGATACAGAGACACAGAAAAAGAGGCACAGACACAAATACACACACAGATACATACACAGGCAAAGATACACACAGAGACACAAATACACACACACAGACACACAGTGACACAAACAGTAAAGCACATACATACATACTGATACAGACATAGATACACAGACAGACACCCAGAAACACATGCACAGCTACATGCAGACACTCACATAGTGACACACAGTCACAAACAGTGACACATACAGGCACAGATACACAAACACAGACATGTAGCACAGACTTACAAACAGGTACATATACATAGACAGACACATGCACAGACATAGATACATGCCGACACATAGTGTCACACACAGTGACACACACAGATACACACACACATATAGACACAGATACTGACACACACATGTTGTGGGAGGCCTCTTGTTTGATTTCCGGCAGCCTGGCAGCTCAAATCCGAAATATTCACACAGAAACTATATTATTCAAAACACTGCTTGGCCCATGAGCTCTAGCTTCTTAGTGGTTAACACTTATATCTTAATTTAACCCATTTCTATTAATCTGCATATTGTCATGTGGCTGTGGCTTACCAGCTAAAGTTCCAGTGTCTGTCTCTGGAGGGGCTATGTGGCTTCTCCTTACTCTGCCTCCTTTATCCCAGCATTCAGTTTTGTTTCCCCCGCCTACTTAAGTTCTACTCTGTCACCAGGCCAAGCAGTTTCTTTATTCACCAATGTAATTCACATCATACAGAGGGGAATCCCACATCTGGTGTGGGAGAATTGTCTGTATTCTGTCAATCATGATTTAAATAAAAGCTGATTGGCCATTAGCCAGGGTGTATAGGTGGGACAACCAGACAGGAAGTAGAGGCGGAGCAAGGAGAATAGGAGAATTCTGGGAAGCAGAAAGCTCTCTCAGGAGTCCTGTCAAGACTACCAAAGAAACAGGATGTGACCTGTCCCACTGAAAAAGGTACTGAGCCGTGTGGCTAACATAGATAAAGATAATGGGTTAATATAAGCTACAAGAGCTAATAAGAAGCCTGAGCTAATGGGCCAATCAGTTTATAACCTAATTTAAACTCTCTGCGTGATTTTCTTTGGGACCTAATGACTGTGGGGCCTGGTGGGAGGACAGAAACCAACCAGGCCCTCATGTTATACACATCACACACAGACACAGATAGATAAACATAGACAAAGATGTACACACAGATATACACATACACAGATACATAGACAAAAACTGTCACACATGCAGGCACACAGAGAGAGAGACACAGTTAAACACATACACAGTCATACACAGAGATGCAGATACACACAGACACACACAGTCACCCACACAGACACACACAGAGATATAGGTACACACACAGATACACACAAAGATGCAGATACATACATACAGGTGCAGACACACACATACACAGAGACATGACACACACACACACAGACACACAGAGATACAGACACACACATCAAACACACAGACACACAGACATATAAACAGACACACACAGATACACACACACCCAATGACACAAACACACATGAACAGATAAAGTAGTATTTGTGAGTTCCAGGAATTTGTACAGACTTAGTGTATAAATACAAATACCAACTCTGAAATGAATATTACTGAAACCAGGACATGGGTTATTTTAAAGAATGGTGAATGAGTTGCTCATACTTTTCTTTTCTCTTTAACAGCTGCCATTTATTTCAAAAATCAGTTAACTTCCTTGGGATGCATGTTTGTATTTCATTGCCATTTGCATGCATTCTTTCCAAAGTAACAATAGCTAATATATGCTATATCACCTATTATATGCCAATAATTTGGATTTCTGTATTTTATTACAACTATAAAATAGAAGTGGTGTCACTTTCACAGTATTTAATAGTGTGCCAAAGAATATTTTAAGACGCATGGCAAATGTGAATCAGTGTTTACTGGAAGTTACTAAATGAAAATGGATAATTTTCATTCAGAAAGATAAACCATGGTTTTATAATATAAGGATTCCACATGTTGTACACAATACAAAATTCCCAGATTTTGAAAGCTAACTTTATTTCTTAACTTTTTCTTTCTTCCTTAGTGGGCATGCTGTCCACCACAAACCCAGGTTGCAATATTCATGCAAACTTCTAGGATTTTGTATCAGAGTCCTGTATTCTTGAGAATAAAAACAGTCTATAAACTGGCATACTGGCCAGAAATACTTAATGAGAAAAGTTCACAAACTTCCTGAGGGCAGGAGTATTGGCAGTGGTAGAAGTTTTATGTTTGGCCTTGGGTTAATTTTCCTAGCACCACAAAAAAAGAGAATGATCAGTTGATGGCAAAATAAATAGAACTAGTCCTTTACTATTCTTTTATGCTTAAAAATAAACTTTTCGTGAAAAGACAGTTTTTCGAATAGTAGACTCTGACTACAGTTCCCTTCCCCAACACCTCCCAGATGCTTCAAACTACCCCACACATTGAACTGGATTCCTTTTCTTTTTCTCTCTCTTTAGAAAGCAAACAGGCAATAAAACAAACAAAAAACTAACCAGAATTTAAACATACACATACAAACTAAATCCATAAAACCACAAAATCAGAAACCATAATATACAAGTAAAAGATCAGTAAGACAAGAGAACCCAAACAAAGCAATACGAGAAAAAGTGTACAAAAATACCATTGAGTCCATTTTGTGTTGGTCATCTACTTCTGGGCATGGGACCTATCCCTAAGTGTGGTATATATAACAAGTGAGACTCCTTGAAGAAAACTAATTTGCCTTTTACAAGTAAATGACAATTACAGATAGGTCCTTGGTTAGAAGTTAGAGACCATGTTCAATTTCCCTTCTCAGTGCTAGGACCGTGTATGGCTTGAACCTGTGCAATGTTTCTGTTGCCACAGCCTCTGTGAGTTAGTCCTGTACTGTTTGAAAGACACTGGTTCCTTGGCATGATCCATCCCCTCTGGCTTCTCTTTTATGCTTTGAATATTAAAAATCATAGGACAAGGAAATATCATCATAGAATCTGGATTTATACAGAAACAGAACAATTTAATCTAAAGTTATGTTACAGAGAAACTTGTTCAAATATTTTCTCTAATTTTTCCCAAAGATTATTTTATTCATGTGTAATGTTATTACCAAACATTACTCATTGTATTTAATTGACCTGCTCTCAGCTGGGCAATGTTCAGCTGACTTTAAAGGCAGACCTGAAGCAAGGTTAAGAAGTAACTGGGGCATGAGAGATGCATAATTGTAACAAAAATATCATGAATCACCCAGCAAAGTGTAGTATACATTAACGGAAAGACAATATTCCATTTGTGAACAAAAATAAGGACAAAATACATGAAAACCAATGATTCTAGAGTAAAACATTTACTATATAATATTTTAGACCAGAAGAAAAAATTTAGTACTAATGCATTGCACGTTGAATCATTGACTCGTTTGAAGATTTTTATTATCTCTTATTTCAAGATAGTTTAAAATTCATAGATGTATCTCTATCTTTCATTCAGTATATTTTGACATATGAGAGTACAGCCACAGAATAAGTCATTTCAATTTGAAAATCATAACTTTATCTCCTGCCTTTTTAATTTGAAGAGCTATATTTTAATGCCACTTTTTATTGTATTGCAGAATAAAGAAATTAATTCCCCGCAAATTGAAATGAGCATGAAGCTGGTAGACCAAGAAAGAGCTGAGAATGGGATTCATTTTATTCAGGAAGTTGTTGAATAAAGAACCTGTTTCTCCTGTAGGTGTTGATGAACTTCTGCGGTCTAAGTGTCCTTGTAATTTATCTGCATGTGCAAAAGTCAAGTTGTCTTATGGCAAAACAAAATGAGTTGAACAGAATTCTGTTTAACCGAGAGCTACACTCTGTTGATTGGTCCATGAGGACCATTCAAAAGGTCCCTCCAAGTTAACTATCACCATGGAGGAGTGGTGTTGAGAGTTTACTGTCCTTTCCAGAGTATGTTTATAATTTGTGGAGACTAATTTTATCTCTCACCTTTCCAAGAATCATTGTTTACACAAAGTTTTGTGGGTTTGTGCTATTCTATCTCATTCTGTACTTTTCAAGTCCTATGACTAAGAAGAGCTCTCTAGGTGGGGAAAATTTTCTTCACTTTCTTGGATATCTATGTGAGGACATCTGGGAAGTATCACAGTGTAATCCACCCCACATTCAACTCAAAAGGGGCAGGAAGGTGGATGCATGCCTTATATCACTCTTGGATCTTTTTTTCACTTGAAGCTTGCTGCTTTTCTGGCCCCATGCCTTGGAGAGAGACAAATGAGATGGAGCCCGATGTTCACCATTGTCAGAATGACAAAAAAGTAAACTCTCTCACTGGAAAGAAGCCCTAGCTTACTTCTTTCACCAGGTCAGAAGTTTAAAGAAAACTAATTAGACACAGCCCTAAAGTGAGTTGGTTCTTCAGCTCAACTTGCCTAGATTTTTTTTTCTGTACTCATAATGAACTAGAAAATAAAGAATTTGTGAAGGAGTTTGAAGTAAGAACAGAAAACTTGGCAATAATAGTCATGTTTTCTACATTCCCATGTCATTGGTACATGATAAAATATTAAAGAAGAAATTTTTAAAAATGTCTTGTCTTTGTTTAGCTAACTTGTTACAGGATGATCTGATTTCTGTTGCCACCAAAATGTTAATCCTTCAACTTGCAAAATTATGGAAAATTAGCCACATGGCCATGACAATCCTCTCAAATGTGTGACACAGGTCCTGGACACTCAAGTTAAAATATATGCAATGTCGGTGAGAAATTGCACCTCTTTGACTGAACAGAATTGACTGTAGGTTTCAAAGGCACAGCAGGGAAAAGTGAAAATCAAGAAGAAACAATATATTGCCCTTTTTTCTATTAAACCCCTGACTCTGTCTGGTGTTCTTCCTGATTCTTTCTGGGATTAATTGTACCTCACTTCTTGAAGTCCAGGCTAGTGTTGAAGAAGGAAGGCCCTGTAAATTTAGGTGCTTTAGTCACATTTGAAAGACTTCTGAATAAAAAATTAGGCTTTGATTTTGTTAGATATTTTAGAAGTTTCTGTTACATGCTTAAACTATGGGCCCGGAAGCATATCAATTTGGATGTCCACCCCTTTCCAGGTTTACCTGCCCCTGCAATCCCATGCCACAATGAGGAGAAACATGAAGTTTCAGTGCACTTTGTCATCTGACACCATATATTAATGAGTCTTTGAAATTTTATGAATCTAGAAACATGTGCCACAGTTTTAGAAATGTTGATGATGAAAACAGATTTTTTTTTTCCATACATTGTTTTGTTTTATTTTTTCCATTCAAGAACATAATTAAAGATAAAAAAAAATTTTTTTCCTTTCTTCCCCTTCTCCCGGTCCCCTCCCACTACCCCCCACCCCTCCTCCCTCCCCCTTCTTCCTTGAAAGAGGGCATGGTGCCCTGCCCTGTTGGAAGTCCAAGGCC
>PVIU01030614.1:0-15889 GCA_004026605.1 Ondatra zibethicus | reverse complement strand
GAAGAAGAAGAAGAAGAAGAAGAAGAAGAAGAAGAAGAAGAAGAAGAAGAAGAAGAAGAAGAAGAAGAAGAAGAAGAAGAAGAAGAAAAGGAAGAACAATGATGGGCACTGAATTTAGGACTAAGCTATATCCCCAGACCTCTGCTGACTCTATGGTCAGAAGCATATTAAGCAAGGTTAGTTCTGCAGACTAGCCTTGAACTTACCTTGCAGCTCAAGCAAGTCTTGAACTTGAACTCCTACCTCTACCTCCAGAGTTGCTACAAGGATAGTCTGCCCCACCAGGCCCAGCTGGAAGCGATATTTAAACCTGGACATGAGAGACACAAAGAGGGCCCCATTTGGCAGACCCTAGAGGAGCTTTCCTGGCAGCAGGAGTGAAGCTTGACGAGGCCCTAGGGTGCGTGGGTTCAACCAGCAAACAGCTGGGGGGCCAGGGTGACTAACATCCCGGTCAAAAGAGCAGAATGATGAGAAACAAAGCTGAAGTCAGGGCTTTTGGAGCAATGATGAATTAGATGTAGTTAAGAAACCTATAAACAAATATTCCTCAGGATAAGTGCTAGGATGGAGATAAAGGAAAGACGCGGAAACACAGAGGACGCTACGGAAACACAGAGGACGCTACGGAAACACAGAGGCAACGGACCAAGACTAGGAAAAGGGACACTGACTTGGAGCGTTAAAGGGATTGTCTGGAATAATGAATAAATTGCAGCCAGGGATTAGAGTCTGAGAGAGGAATGGGGGAAGAGATGAGTCTGACTGCATAGGCAAGGTATCAAAATGCCTATAAATCTTTCAGTTGAGTAGATCATGCAGTAAATGCAGATACCACACAACATGGGAATGCGCCCACCTTAGGAAAGGAGCCTCAAGAATGGTCTAAACAGTGAGACCGTCTAATGTCTCCTCCCCACGCTCCTGAAAAAGGAGACACTGACTCTGCCCTGCTCGGTCATGAGATGTAATGCTTCTCTGGGAATATCTTCCACTCTGTGTATCCCCAAATGAAGTCAACGAACCCCCACCGCAGTGGCCCTTTTACCGAGGACTCTGAGGCTTCTCCTACTTTGTCTCTGAGGGACGATTATACGACGTATCCTGGCCCTGTTAAGTGTCCAAATGACTTGCTCTAGCCAATGAAAGATGGACAGAAATTATATGTTCCTACAGGAGCCTTTGGAGCCAGCAGATGGTTTACCATGTCTCTTTTCCTTCTGCCACAGTGGCTGTATTCCAGACAGAGCTGCTCTGTTACACAACCAAGCTGGAAAGGACATTATGTGGAATATACATCACTCTGTATGTCACTGAGATTTGGGGATTTTTTTTGGTTTGCTTTGGTTTGGTGTTTTTGAGACAGGGTTTCTACTGTGCACCCCTTGCTGTCCTGAAACTTGCCCTATAGACCATGCTAGTCTTGAACTCACGGAGATCCACCTGCCTCTGCCTACCGAGTGCTGGGTTTAAAGGTATGCACCACCACCACCGGCCTTGGGAGGCCTTTTACTGCAGCATAGATGAACCTGTCTGGCCCTAGCTGACAAGTGTGCACACGGAGACTTTGAGAGCTGCAGAGGGCATCTCAGGCACCTACGACCTTTCAGTGCTGAAGCTCACCTCGCTCACGAGCTTCCCTCACAGATTTCCCACCAGGGCCGTGGAAACCAAGCATAGCAAATTTTACACGTTCCCTCCCTCCCTGCTCGTGACCAAACAAGTTGGTACTAATGACTAACGACTCCAGCCAAAAGCAAAAGGGGGGGGGAATATGCAGAGAGAAAGAAGGAAAAAGCGTGGCATGGGCTGTAGGCCTGCCTGTGCTCCGTTTTCACAGCCCACAGCTATAAATAACACCATTAGGGAAGCACACATTGCCTTAGATGGAAGACACAAAGAAAAGTACTCTCTCTGATAGTTTAGCAACACATTCAGATTTCATGTCTCAGGGTAAAAATAGGCCTAACGAGTGAATTAAATGTGGGAGCTGAGCTGAAGCGAGGAACACTGCCATCATGAAGCACGCCGTAGGAGGAAGAGAGACTTACAAGGCCCGTGTTCTCTGCTGAGGAACACAGCAGAAGGATTGGGGGGGGGGGGAGGCAGGATTTTCCTGAGAGAGAAAAGTAGTCACCAAGAGTCGCAAATAGAAAATGCCGCGCTTACGAAATCAGTAACAAAGCAACTCTGAAAACGACTCAGGCTTCGGGGAAGGATGAAGCCAATCTCACCTCCTAGGACTGTGTTTTCTCTCAGCATCAAAGGTGGGGGAAGATGCTAAGAAAATGAATGTTGAAGAGTGCTTGAAAGCTTACACACTTCTGATCTGATTGCTCAGGTTGTTTACTTCCTTCTTTAGTGTCTTGTTAAGTTTCTCTAAAACTCACTCATTTCTTCTATGCTATTCTCAATATCTTTTTAAAAAATCACTCACATACATGAAACTAAATACGAGATAATGCTATAACGTCCAAAAGATAAAAGTCCGTCAATGCATAAGTTTCTTGATGCTACAATCAGTCTAAGGCATGGTATCTCTCTCTGCCCACGTGCTATGTGTAGGAAGAAGAAGAAAAAAAGAAATGTCTTATGTCAAAATATACCCTATTTAAATTAGACATGGTAAGACATTTCTATAATCCTAGCACTCACAAACTGAGTTAGGAGGATTATATCTTTGATGCCATCCCAGGGTAGGTACATGGCAAAACTGGAGGGAAAAAAAAATTTGTATATTACTTATAAAAGGTATAAGTTTATAACTAACATTAATGTTAAGTTTTTCTGTTTTGTTTTTTTCGAGACAGGGTTTCTCTGTGGCTTTGGAGCCTGTCCTGGAACTAGCTCTTGTAGACCAGGCTGGCCTCGAACTCACAAAGATCCACCTGCCTCTGCCTCCCTAGTGCTAGGATTAAAGGCGTGCGCCACCACCGCCCAGCTAATGTTAAGTTCTTTGAAGATTATAATTATTTCTTGCTTTCCTTCGTATCTCTCAGAGCCTGCTAGCATGTAGAACCAAACACCCAGTAGGTATTTAATATGCATTTTTTTAATTAAATGCAATGAGTTCTCCATCAGTCGTTCTTGTTGTAAGCGGCCTACTACCGATAAAGTATACACAGTTACAATGGGAAATTTGCATAAATCCTGTGCGAGGTAACCATCAGTAGACGATAGCAGTACATGACCTAGCTCTGCATCTCAATCTGTGTTCCCAACTGCACTGCTGGCACTCTCAATGCAAGAGAATAGTGCAGTTCAATTGTTTCCCCAAGACAGCTGGAAAACTGCCTGAAAAATGCCATAGCCACGTGCCCAGAACTCGATTCCCTGAGCTTCTTTCCCAAACACAGGTGAGGCTGTTCCAAGCGAGCCAAATGGCTTAGGCACGAAGCTGAGATGACTCACAACCGTGACCGTGGGGAAGCCGCGGAATCTTGCAGTCACTGCAGGCGCGGACCTGGAAGAGTTTATTCGTGGATGTCTCAACCATTCCTGTGGTCGGTCTCTCCAAGTAGAGGACCTGCTAAGCCACACAATCAACAAGAGTTGTATAAGTCCTCGTCCACCATGACAAAACAAGGGCTCTGCAATTAAGCTGTGCACAGCTCTGTTCTGCTGCCTTAGGGCCAGATAGGATGCTGGGACCTGGAGAGGCACAATGTCAATATCAAAAACTGAACTGCCAGTGATAAGGAACTTTAAGTGTTTTATTTCGTTAGTTACTGCAAGAGCCTGGAAACACCAATTCCAGCAAGGCCTATTCCAAACTGGCTCTGAAGACACTCAAAAACAACACATAAGAGACAAAACAGACTTGAGTTGACACTTTTGTTTGCTTCTTTAAAATAAACAGTATGAACCGTATGGTTTTACATGGAAATTAGTGGCTTCGGGATCATTTATATAGTCTACCACTAAAACTAAGTTTCAAACCTTTCTTATGTCAAACTCATTCAGAAAACACTAGTGTTGTTCATTATATGTCAAGTATTACATTGACCACCAAGCTATGATAATGAGCAAATGAACAGGGAGTTATTAAATGTATAGAGGAACTGTGGAAATTGTGGTGCATGCATGAAGATCTGCATTCAGATGGGAAAGTTAGATGCACTGTGCATCTGTCACCCCAACACTGCTCTGGTGAGATGCAGGTGAAGTATCACTGGAAGCTCAAGAACCAGCTAGCATGGCATACACAGTAGTGAACAAGAGACCCTGTCTCAAACAAGTCAGAAGATGAGAAACAACTCTTGAGATTGTCCTGTCACCTCCATGTGCATGCCCACACTAGCACATATGCACACTCGCACATGCACACAGGCAGTCAGCTGTCTCTGTCATTTCTAGAGTTTTTGGAAGTTGTTTGCAATGCACTTTTTGTTTATTTAAATAATACTATATCCTTCTGGTGTCTCTGATGGAGTTGAAGAGTAGATAGTTACAGTTGCGGTTTTTCTTGGATATGATAGTAAGTTAGGTATAAAATTTTGGATTTACTAAGATAGGATAGATTTTGGAGTATTTTCTTTAAATTTAAATTTGCCAGACACGAATGAATTGGAATTCAGTACACTGTGAATGTAATCTTTATTTGACAATTGTTCTTATTGTATACAGTCTTACTACGTTAAAGTTAAAACTTTTCACTTTTGTTTAGAAAGAGAAGAAGGGGAAATGTTAGGGAATATTATTTTAAGATGTGGGACTTTTGTTTATGTTTGCATTTGTTTAACTCTGTGAAGCTGTGATTCTTTGCCTGTCTAAAACACCTGATGGTCCTAATAAAGAGCTAAATGTCTAATAACAAGGCGGGAGCAAGGATAGGTGGGGATGGCAGACAGGGTATAAATAGAAGGAGAAGCGAGGAAGAGAAGGAGCAACATGACAAAGGGGGGGAGGTCATCAGGGGCCAACCACCCAGCTACCCATCCAGCCACGAAGTAAGAGTGAAAGTAAGATATACAGAAGTAAGAAAAGGAAAAATACCAAAGGCAAAAGGTAGTTGGGATAATTGAAGTTAAGAAAAGCTGGCAAGAAACAAGCCAAGCTAAGTAAGGCCAGGCGTTTATACGTAAGAATAAGCCTCTGAATGAATGATTTATTCTGGAACTGGGTGGCGGGCCCCTCTCAAAAGACCAAAAAGTCCAAAGAATAAAAAAGCAAAAACATCACACAAAACACATACACACACACACACACACACACACACACACACACATTGCTTAAGCTTCTATAGTAACACTGATGTTGGCAATCAACTGTTGTTGGTAAATCTTCTTGCAAGACCAAATTCTGCAAAGAAGTGGAACTAACAGGAAAAGCTAAACTGTACTGCAGACTAAACAGGAAAGAACCAATTGACTGTAGGCTGTGGGTATAGATGCATACTTTTATTTATGAGTTCATTTAGTCAACAGATTGAATCCCTGTTTTGAGTGTATCCTGTCCTGGGAATTGGAATATAATGATGGATAAAATAGATGAGGCTTTCCTGTCTTTATCCTCACATTTTATGGACAGAAGCAGAACGCAAACAAGCAAGCAAATGAAAATTTATATTTTCAGTGACACTAAACACCATGAAGATAGATAAGGGAACAGAGGCAAATTAATTGATGAAATGGGAGACAAAAAGAGATAGCAAGCATATTGGGTCAGCTACATTTCATCAGAGACAGGAAACATAGGGGCACTATAAAGTTGCATTTAATTTCCGTTTTAATTAACAAAGTACCAAAAATTAATCCCAGACCAGCAAGTCAAAAGAGGGGAAACACACACACATACACACGCACTACCCACTGCCACAAAAACAACAACCAAAAAAAATAGCAGAAATTATTGGTAAAATAGCTGCTCATTGATATCTCTCAACATCAGTGGCCTCAATTCCCTAATAAAAAGACACAGACTAACAGAATGGTTGCTAAAACAGAATCCATCCGTCTGCTGCATCCACGAAGTACATCCCAATATCAGGGATAGACATTACCTCAGGGTGAAAGAACGGAAAAGATATTCCAAGCAGATAAACCCAAAAAACAAGCTAGTGTAGCCATTTTAATATCTGACAAAATAGACTTCAAACCAAAACAGGTCAAAATAGATAAAGAAAGAACACTATATACCCAACAAAGGAAAAACCCACCAAGAGGACATTGCAATTCTTAACGTTGTTGCACCAAACAAAAGGAAACCTACATTCATAAAAGAAACACTACTTCAGTTTAAATCATATATTGACCCTCACAACTAATAGTTGACCCAACTAATAGTGGGAGAGTTTAGTAACCCACCATTGCCAATAGATGGGTGACCCATACAAAAACTAAACAGGGAAATTCTGGGCCAATAGATGTTAGAAAGCAAATGGACCTAGCAGATATTTACAGAACATATCACCCAGACACAAAAGAGTATACCTTTTTCCAAGCAAGTCCCAAAGATAAAAAAAAAAAAAATGAAATAACACCCTGCATCTTATCTGACCACGAGGGATTAAAACTGGATATTAGTAAGAACAGAAACAATAAGAGCTTATAAACTCGTGGAAACTGAACAAGTCTCTACTGAATGAAAAATAGGTTTAGACAGAAATTACAAAAGAAATTAAAGACTTTCTAGAATTGAATGAAAATGAATACATGCCGTACCCAAACTTGTAGGACACGATGAAGGTAGTTCTAAGAAGCAAGCTCACAGCCTTTTTGGGGGGCTCTTTTCCTTCTTTGTTTGTTTTGTTCAATTCCAATGTGTTAGTTTTTGTTTTATTGTATTATATTATATCAATTATATTATTATTCCATAGAGGACTGTTTGCTTTCTAAGGCAAGACAGCAAAGAAGCTGTGAAGAGTAAAGGAAGGGAAAACCATAATCAGGATATATTAAAATACATATAAATATATAGAGAGCAGGGACAAAATACTGGTGTGCTGTGTATTAAGTTCTTTGCACTAATCTTGCAGTGTTTTATAATGCTTGAGTCATTTCAAAATTAAAAGTAAAAATAGATAATATATATGTTTATGTATATGTATATACACACACATACATATGTATGTCTTCAGCAAAGAGGTCAGAAAAAGAAAGCACAAATCAAAAGCTTCAACTCGGCTGCCCAGGACTCCCTCAAATCCTAGAGGCGTGTCGCAGCTGACAGTGACGCCGTCCATGACATTTTTTGCAGAGAAAATCAGGATGCTGTAAGAAATGATTGGCTTTTGGAAAAGAAAGCAAAACTGTTGCTTTGCGCATTTCATTACAACATTGAAATATTTCCTTACTGCTTTCTTCTTTCCCTTAACATATGAAGAGTCAAGTCTGGAAGATTCTGTAATGATGTGAGACAGGAACCTAGTACATCATTATGACGTCTCTTTTGTGGACAAAAGATGGGCCATAAAGGAGGTGAACATGAATCTGTATTGTTCCTGGGGAAGGGGGGGGGGGAAGGGAAGAAGACAAAAGGAGTAGAAGTGAAAGAAAGGAGGGGAGGGGAAAGTTCAGCTATTCTAAGCAACTTAGTTCCAAGGGGATTGGCAAAGAAGTCTTGACATTTAGGGTTTCTTAAGACACCTGCATTTTTCTCTTGAGTTAGTCTGTTGAGCTGCCTGACTTCTCTGAATTCTGAAAAAAAATGTAGAATGCCTACTGAGGGCCCAACC
This sequence comes from Ondatra zibethicus, assembly GCA_004026605.1. Lineage (NCBI taxonomy): Eukaryota > Metazoa > Chordata > Mammalia > Rodentia > Cricetidae > Ondatra > Ondatra zibethicus. The sequence continues at coordinate 8,214 of PVIU01030614.1, read as the reverse complement.
ACCAGGACAAAGCTTAAGGATTCTATAGCTGCAGCTGAGGGGCCACCAGAATTCAGTGGCAGATAAGGACCTGTCAAAGACATCAAAACAGCCACACTGGTAGCATTGCCTGAACCAAAGAACAACCGTAGGTTCATATACTTTGAAAGCCAGGAGGTAGACAACGATGAGAGACCTTATGGACACAACCTTAGAGCCCAGAAGATACAACACTAAAGACTCTCTAATGGTCCCCTCTGCCTGAACTCCCTAACTGGGTGTTATATCTGGGGGTAAGAGATCATGGAAACGTCCTGAGTCTTAACAAGTCTCTATTCATGAGAAGCTGAGTATAACCTAAAAGACTGTGTAGTTTGTCAAGTTGGAATGACTTTAAGACATACTAGAATTGTATTTTGCATTTTCCAGCAAGCAAGTAGAAGCCGCCTGATGAGACAGGCTAACTGTGATGTCTCTTTGTTCATCCCGCCGTCCTATGATGTCAGCCACAAACTTTGCTCCACCTCTTACTCTGACTCTCTCTGAAAGGCAGGGGGGGGGGGGCGCTCTGGGGTTAGAGAAACAGCGGCTCCCAAACTAGAGTTCAAAATATGCAAAGCCTACATAATTCTCTGCAGGGTAGTCAATTGTTTTAGTCAGAAATAAACTGTGAAGTGCCTGGCAATTAACTAAGGTAGCAGTGACTTCTGAGGTTCAAGTTGTTTGATGGGTCTTGAATTTCTGCCCCCAGAGATTTAAAAAAAAAATAAAAAAGCCAAAGATGTGCTACTGAATAGAGTATAATGGACTCAGAAATGCTTGTTCCTGATAGACAATATAGAAGCAATTAACACTACCATAAGTATCTATTTTTATACATTTAGATCAAAAAAGCTATTTTAGCTTCTGAGTTTTGTTGTTTGTTTTTGAAAGGGTCTTACAGACAGCCCAAACTGACCTGAACCTCGCTGTGTAGACCAGGCTGGCCTCAAACTCATAGAGATCTGTCTGCCTCTGTCTCATATGAGTGCTAGGATTCACTGCCTGAGCCATCATGCCCAGCCCTAGTTACTTAATTTTAAAAGACCACAAGTAAGTTTAAGAATAAGAATTGTTAAGAATTGTTAAAAGGCTGGTGGTGGCGCACGCCTTTAATCCTAGCACTTGGGAGGCAGAGGCAGGCAGATCTCTGTGAGTTCGAGGACAGCCTGGTCTATAAGAGCTAGTTCCAGGACTAAAACTACAATGAAACAAAAAAAAAAAGAAAAAGAAAAGAAAAATAAAAAGCTGGGCATCGGTGGCACACACCTTTAATCTCAGCATTCAGGAGGTAAAGGCAGGTAGAGGTCGATCTCTTTGAATTTGAGGCCAAACTGCTCTGCAAAGTGAGTGCCAGGACAGCCAGGGCTCTTAAACAGAGAAACCCCGCCTCAAAAAAAAACCAAAACAAACAAAAAAATATTTCTACCTACATTTCCTTCAAAGAGGGTTGAAAGAAGCCTCACCTAAAATAACTGAAAACTCACTTGCTGACATACACACACATGCAATGCATCCTGGAAAAGAAAATAGGGGTAACTCCATTAGCCCCCACCTATCTACCCAGCTAAAAAAAAATATTTTTAAGTCTGTGTCTATTGTTTTTTCAACTGCATCCTCTCCTAAACAGCATCCATGCATTGTTATGTTACATCTTGACATATCTGTATTTTACGCCAGTGATCAATCATGTTCATGCTTTCCAACGAATCTTCTCCTTGAAGATACCCAGAAGACGTATAAGGACCCTGAAGAGTACTGGGAACTGTGATTTGTTGTGAAGTCAATCACTTGAAAGCCTTTCTAGCTTCCTTTTAAAATGCCCTCTCGCCTAGCAAACATGTCCATGCTCATTAAACCTTATAACCTCCAAGAGCCCTTCAGCCTTCCAGGTGAGAAGGTGACCGATCACTCACACTTTCCCAGAAGAGCCCCCTGCTCTTCCTTAGCCTATAATAATGTTTTAAAATTGAGCTCAGTCTTGCTCACCAATTAGGAGCCTCTGACCATTACCTCCAGAGGGATACCAGGAAACAAGAGTGTATTATTATTGCGTCATCATCCCTTCAAATTCTTAATTTGCTTCTTTCGTGCGGGGTCTTTGCAAGAAGCCTCATTTATTCTTGAATTCCAGGAACCTGGGAGCTGAGAAAAGCTTTGCTGTGTGGCCGGCAGCTTCAGATTTGGCATTCACGGAGAAGGGGAAATCAAATGGGACCATCCATTAACAGGTTAGTCAGGGTCATTATGAAACCCCCTGCCTTTTCAAATGACCAAGGAGCCTCAATCCTTGCGGGGCCCTAGGCCTCTCAGGCTGCAGGCTGTTTGCGTTCAGTCAAACACTTCCATTTTATAGGCCTGTGGAGCCAAAGATTACAAGACTTTTGAACTCCTCTGGGCTGCCTTCTGTCTGGCTACACCCTGTGTTTCTGGAGCCCAAATCCTTCTTAACAACTCTACAAAAACAAGCAATTAGGGCAAGGTCTGTTAATCCTCTCCCTTTCACCTAGAAGTAATTACATATTCAGGACCAGCCAGTGGCAGAAGCCAAGGGAACAAGACCAAAACTTGGAGTTTGGAGCTTTGTAGAGAAAACTAAATAATGTTTGTCAAGGGCGTGACAGGGCGAGCACAGGGTCTTTAAGTGAAAAGTGACCCAGAGTCTTATTGGGGGAGGGGATATGCAAATTAAAATGGAAGTGCAATGTGAGGGAGCCTTCTTTTTTGTTGGGTTTTATTTTGAGGGGGAGGGGTTCGAAACAAGGGTTTCTCTACGTAGCCCTAACTAAAGAGGATCTTGTACTCAGAAACCCACCTGCCTCTGCCTCCCAAGTGCTGGCATTAAAGGTGTGCTCTAGCACGCCCAGCAAAGGAGTTAATTTTTGTTTGTTTGTTTTTTGTTTCGTTTTGCTTTTGAGACAGGGTTTCAGCCCTAGCTGTCCTGAAACTAAGTCTGTAGACCAGGCTGGCCTCAGATCCACCTGCCTCCGCCTCCCAAGTGCTGGGATTAAAGGAGTGCCCCACCGCTGCCTGGCCAGGAGTTAATTTTTAGACTCAAAATACCTGAGCGCTATCCTTTATTGTTCTGGTGACTACTGTCAACAGATCACACCATGTTCGTGTTCCCTCTCCTCTTCTCCTCTCCTTCTCCCTCTTCCTCCTCTGCCTGCCTCCTTCTTCCTTTTTAATACACACTATTAATGGACTTTATTTATAATGATGAAACTTTATCCAGGAGGTTTATACTAAATTAAAAACGTGAAGTCAGACAGTGGTGGCACGCGCCTTTGATTCCCCAGCACTTGAGAGCCAGAATCAGCCACACCTCTGAGTTCAAGGCCAGCTTACTTAAGTGAGTACCTGGACAGCCAGGGCTACACAAAGAAACCTTGTCTCAAAACAAACAAACAAAAAGAATGTGATAATCTTTCCTAGTTACTCAACAAAGTGATAAGCCATATAGAAAGATTCAATTTAGCAAATTGTGTTTTGTCTCTAATCTAAATTAATATAATCTGCAATAAATCTGCAATCAGCCCTCAGAGAAAAAAAAGAGCCTCTTTTTTTTTTTTTTAAACTTCCGTCAACAAATATTTTGTTCTCAAATGTGTCTCTGGTCAGTCCTCCAATCAGGTTTTTTTTTTCCAGTCAAGCCTGTCATTTTTCTCTAGTGATTTTTCTTGGACATACCCACTGTGCTCGTCTTGAAACACCAACACTATAAATGACAATGGGGCTCCCACGATCTCCAAGAGAACAGGGAGTTCCCAATTTACTAATGGGTTATATTTCAAAACCTCATGTTCTAAGTGTTTGCAATGAGGAATGCATTTTACCATGGAAACTGTGTTATGACTCCTCCATCCAAATGGGTCTGTTTGCTTAACAGCTCTTCTTTCGCTCTTGGTGGTGTTTTGCTTCTTGACTCACGCTGTTCCCTCCCCCACTGGAAGGCCCTTTTCTCTTCCTCTCCCTCATAGCCAAGGCCAATGCATGTTCTTTATGGCCAGCTCGATGGCTATTCTCCTAAAACATCCAACAAAGGGAGCCTATTAACTCGATCCACTGAGCCTCAACATATCCATCATGAGCCTTCTGTAACAGACTTAGTTATTTTCTTACAACATTGTTTCACCCTTTCTAACATTGTGGTGGCCACCAAAGAGTCTAATGATATTGAGCCTGGATCAGGAGCTATATATACCTGGATATATAGGATAATTTCACGTTTTGACTGAGTCCAAGGAAGCCGAGCCTAGCCAATAGACATTTGAAATCTTCATGCTCCAGAGGCTGGTTTGAGCATCTTTGAACCATCCCAAATCTGTGCAAAAAGCACCTTCTCTTTCTGCATTTGAAAACTGGGAGCTACATGGGTCATGTTGCCATGGTATGTATTTTGTTCTCGGGAAGGAAGCCAACTTGGAGATGATGTTGTCAGCCACAGAAGAGCATAACCAAAAGAGTGACATGGAAATGGAACCAGAGCCCAGACAGAACAAGCTCAACAACCTTACCTAACCTTGACCTTTCTAATTTCATAAGCCAGCCATCTCCTCACCGCTTAAGCTGCTCTGAGCTGTTTTTCTTTTTTTTTAAACCATTCAATGAAGGCATCTTAGTGATTTGCTCTTTATTTTTTTCCTATTTTATATAATACATTTCTATATAAATTTTATATTTCCTATTCTACCATATCTAGTGTAGCACATGTATCTATATCTATATAATATAGATATAGAGATATAGATATTGGTTGAATTGAGCCATCCAACTCAGTACTTCTCAAGTGAAGTTTCTTATACATGATGTTAAATCATTTCATAAAGGTTGTTATATCTAAATAGGATTGACAAGCGTTATATTCTTAAAAAAGAGAATTATTTCTCCACTGTGATAGTTCTTAAAGACTATCCTAATGCCCACTGTAATAGAAAGTAAGATTTTAGTATATAAATGTTTCTCAAACTGATCTCATACTGAGCATTCTAAGAAACAAATGTTAGAACATATTTTAGAAAGTATTTAGGTTATGTCAGAATAACCCTAAACTAGTCTCAGAACTCCAACTTGGTGGGCTTTGAGAAAGAGACCATAGAAAAGAAGGGGAGAAGGAAGAGAAGGAGGAAGGCAATGACAAAGGTAGTGGCAATTTGTTTTCAATTTCAGAAGTCAAGAATAACCCAAAGGACTGGGGATATGTGCAGGCACACATAGGCAGAACCCAGCACTAAACAAAAAAATAAAGGAGAAAAGAAAAAGAAAGCAAAGGACTTGTAGTTGATCACCTCTCCCTTTTCTGCATGCCATTCCAAAGTTCTTTCCCCCAACCAAGTGCATGCCATCTCTTCCCAGTCTGCATGTCATTCTGAAGTTCTTCCCCCAACCCCAGGAACTTCTATACTTTAATATGCTCTCTATGTCCTGATGTTTTCTCTCCCTCACTCCCACCTATAATAACAGCCTTTGCTCTCCCATCAGTTGAAATGTCTGCAGGAAAGTAATTTCACTGACTCTGAAAATCGCCCGATGTTTTAAATCTCCAGTTCCTGAATGTACTGTGTCTGCTTATGTCTTGTGTACACTAAACCTTTAAAATGCCATCAGCATTGTGGCACTGTAGATGAAGTAGAAAGCGAACATTTGTTAATGGTGCTCAAGGATGGGGCGGAGGGTGTTGAAGCTATAAAACTCAGCACTGAAGTACTCTGAGCAGGCCCTCTTCGGGCTTGCTAAAGCTCTGACCAATGACGCATCCAGAGGCTGCTCCATCCAATGAGCATAGAGTCTATAACAAGGAACCTAGGAGAAATAAGTTTTTCCTAACTGGGCTGTGGTCTCCGTCCACACGCAGGCCATGGTATAAAGACAATGTGTCTTGGACTTTTATGGTTTTTTTTTTTTTTTCTGAAGACACCGGCTTAATTAAACCTAACTTAACACTGTAAGCCACTAACCGTGCGGGGATGGTTAAGCGAAGTGATTTCTCTGGTCTTAGTTCGCAAAGACCTATCTCAAGAGGGAAATACAAAAGCTTTCTCTCAATCCTGAGCCCCCATTACTTTTCCTTATCAGCTTGGCCTTCAACCTGTTGTACTGCCATTAAACTCTTGAAGGTCCCAGAGCTGTGAGAGGGACGAGAGCACTTGCTAAGCACTCATCTAAGGACCTACGGCACCAGCATATCGTCTTGACATCCTTTCTGTTACAAGTTACCTTGTCAGTGGCGCTTCCTCGTGGGCAAGAACAGTTCCATAAACCATGAACCATACATCAAGAATACCATTTTGTGTCTTTAATCCCAGCATTCAGGAGGCAAAGGAAGGCAAACAGAGCAAGTTCCAGGACAGCTAAGGCTACCCAGAAGAGAAGCCTTTTCACAAAGGAAACAAAACAAAAACAAGCAAACAAAAAACCCCACCATTTTGTAGAACAAAAGCTATTCAGATCATTCAAACTCCTAAAGCACACACAAACAAATAACTGTTGAAATGGTTGTACTGTGTGAATGACTTAAGAAACAGACCATAAATGTAATAGTTTAAAAGAGCAAGCAAACGTGAAAGTGCAGCGGCTTGCGGTACCAATCAATGGTGCTTAGTTCTTCGGGTCTGGATGAAGTTGACACAGCTGTAGAGCTAAGGTGTCTTCATCCACATCTCCAGTCTCAGCCAGAACAGAAGGCAGGATTCCCATTCTCTAGGAGACCAAGTGAAGTATATTCCAGAGGTGATCCCTGGCTTCATAGAAGCAAGAGAACAAGCTCCACTGGACAAATACTTAATTAATGTCTGCAGTGTCCTGTTCGTTAATGTCCCACTGTGTGAGAAAAAATGTCACGTAGTTAAACCCAAACACACAGGGTAAAGGAATGAGGAAAGCCCAACATGGTCTTGTGTATCTCATCATAGCTACTCAGAAGGCTGACACAGAGACACAAAGGAATTGCCTAGGCTAGATAGTAGAACTCAGTCTCAAAACATAAAATCTCAAGCAACAAATGATCATGAGAAATAATCTCTTCTGCTTAACACAGAAATGGCAACATCGCAATGCAAGAGGGCTTTTGTACGGGATGGAAGGGATGGTCGCGCTATCCGCAAACTATCTCCAATGGCACCACTGTGAGAACTGAGGTGATATTGATGACAGTGTCAGCTGAGCCAGAATGGACTGCTGACCTGTGTGGTTATAAACAAGTCAACAATTACCACTGCAACGAAATTTTTGAGATAGTCTGTCCAAACTAACTGAAACAACTTCTGAACCCATAAACTAAAAAAAACCTTCTTTTTTCCTTCAGTTTCCTGTTTTAAGTCCTTCCTTTTAAAAAAAACATGGAAGTATTTTGAAATAAACTAGATTGCATGATTTTTCTTCTAAATTAACTAGGCTTAGTTTTGTGTTTTATTGTTGTTGGTTTGTTGTTTTGTTTTGTTTGTTTGTTGCAATGAGGTCTCACTGCGTAACCTGCACTAGCCTTAAAGTCAGCCTCTCTCTGCCTCTGCCTCCACATTGTTGGCATTACATGCATGAACCATGACTCCCACCCAACTCCCTATAGTTTCAACCAGGCAGAATAATGAGCCAAGTGCTCCAACAGGAAAGACAATTATACATTAGCAACTTGAATACAGGGGCATTTCTTCTGCCCTAGCTACCTCTAGAGAAGGAAGAGGCTTTTTAATAAGAAAGACAAAATGCAGAGGAGCTGGGAGCCCGCTCAGTCAACAAGAGCAAACCTAAGGGCCTGGGTTCAAATCCCCCCCTCTTCAATTTAAAAACAGGATATCTATGAGTGTATGCTGTACTTCCAGCATCGAGGAGGGCAGAGACAGGCAGGTCCCACAAGCTTGCTGGCCAGCCAGTCTAGCAAAAATAACAAGCTTCCAGTTCCACGGCCATAAAGGATGACACTCAATGCCCTGCTTTGGCCTCTGCATGCCTGCACACAGGACACTCGTGTGCACACACCACACACACACACAAGCACACACTTAGTGTATGAAAGCAAACAACCGTGGGGCTGGAGAGATGGCTCAGAGGTTAGGAGCACTGACTGCTCTTCCAGAGGTCCTGAGTTCAATTCCCAGCAACCACATGGTGGCTCACAGCCATCTGTAATGAGATCTGGTGCCCTCTTCTGACATGCAAGCATACATGGAAGGAATGATGTATACATAATAAATAAATAAA
>PVIU01030613.1:0-15871 GCA_004026605.1 Ondatra zibethicus | reverse complement strand
TGGAGAACCCACAAACAATGACACCAGGACCTATCTCTTCTGCATGTATTAACTTTTTGAGAACCGAGTCTTTTTGAATGCACTCCTTCCTAGGCCAGGAGGGATGGGGGTGGGCCTTGGACTTCCAACAGGGCAGGGCACCATGCCCTCTTTCAAGGAAGAAGGGGTAGGGAGGAGGGGTGGGGGGGTAGTGGGAGGGGACCGGGAGAAGGGGAAGAAAGGAAAAAAAATTTTATTTCTTTAATTATGTTCTTGAATGGAAAAAATAAAACAAAACAATGTATGGAAAAAAAACCTTCTAGTTATCAAAGTAGTTTAAAAGAACATAAAGCTGTTCAAAAATATCTTTGCTTACAAGGGCAATATTAATCCAAGAAAACATAAATTATTAAATGAACATCACAGTAAACATCATGGAATAAATTCCTATGACTTAGTTCAGAGAGGCTCTGGGGTTCCAAAAGAACACAGGCTATTGATATTAGCCATATACCATAACTACATGGTAAGACTTTATTGCTAAAGATACTATGTACTTTTGCTGTAGGACATCCACAAATCAGTCACAAATCTACTGGGAACTTTCTCCCTGATGGCTTGCATCCATATTGCTAGAAGGGTTTAGTAGGCTGCTGGGGATAAAGGAAATTAGTGATATTACCAAACCCTGGACCTTGGATGCTGCAATATCAGATTGCAAAGCAAAGCAAGATGAGCCCACTGGTACAACAGTGACACATGGTTGTTATGGGGTAACTAACTGCTTTCTGATTGACCTGCTCCACAAAAAAGAATTATTTGCCTGTTGCTGTATCTTTGTCAAAAGCCCGTATCTAGGGCAACCATAAACACTAGAACTTGCTATTGTTATTTTTTGAAGATTTATTTATTTATTATATATATAGCATTCCTTCCATGTATGCCTGCATGCCAGAAGAGGGCACCAGATCTCATTATAGATGGCTGTGAGCCACCATGTGGTTTCTGGGAGTTAAACTCAGGACCTCTGGAAGAGCAGCCAGCTCTCCAGCCTGCTATTGTTATTTTGCAAAATGGTCATAGTGTTAAAATCATTATACTCTGGTAAGTTCTCAGCCTTGGTCAGAGAAGCTTCTTTTCTCATGGACAACAATCAACAGAGAGGTGCATAATACATCATGGTGTTAAGAATTAGAAACTGAGTCCTCAGCCCTAAATGGGACATCTGCATTGATCTCAATATCAAGGCTGATTGGGAAAAAGTGGCAGAAAGCATGTAAGACCTGAGATTGGGATGAAGTACAAGCAAATGCTGTCCTCTTGGCATGCCATGGCTATTACAGTCATGGAATTAAAACAACTGTAGTTAGCAGGACAAGAGCTATGCAGTTCCAAACCAGGCAACTGTGGTTAGCAGGACAAGAGCTATGCAGTTCCAAACCTGGCAAAATCATGCTGCAGGTGGAGCAGATGCTTTGCAAGCCCTGTCAGTTATATAGGAGCTACTAGCAGTAAATAATTTCTAGGGAAGGAAGAATCATTTTCATATCAAGGATGTTGCCACCAGTGAGTTTCCCATGTTCCATTAGAAAGTCCCATACTCGCATACATATGGGTAGAACTAACTGGATTTAGTGGGTTGTCAAAAAAAACTCTTGAATCTATGAGTAGGTATCTTATATAAAACTTGAAACAAGTTACAGGAAGGAACTAAGAATATACATCATCATGATTAATTGTATACATGTATGAAATCAAAATTAAAGAAAAAATTTAAATTGATAAAAATAAAACAAAATGCAAGTTATTACCTGTTAGTGGTACCAGCATATATTATAATAGAGGGGTCAACATGTCATGAAAATTAAATACTGGAATGGATGATAATTTATAACAAGTGGAGAAGGGATAAATGTCTTACATTTTGTGTTTATTCATTTATGTTTTATGAAATGCAATTATTAGCTTTATTAGCTTAAGTCTATTAAAATCCAACTCAATACTAAACCAATAGTCAGAAATATGGGAAGGTTTGAAGGTAAGAAAAGGAATAAAGAAATAAAGTAATTATATTATAATCTCAGAAAGTGAAAAAATATATTAAAATTTAAAAAAAACTTGGAAAAACAAATTATCTTCAATATCTTGTAATCTAGTAGAACACCTGGACCTAATAAATCTGGTATATAATCTATGTTACTAGGCAATCTAAGACAGTGATTTTAAAGTCCAGATTCTGCCTGGTGAGCTTAGAGAGACCTCGCCTCAATATAAAAGGTAAAATAAGGGATGACACATTAGTTCAGGGGTAGACATTTGTTCTAAAAGTCATGAGAACCCAGAATCAATTTGCAATATTACAGACAAACAAAAGAATCCAATAGAATAGGCACCTATGAAACTAGGTAATGATAACACACATTTTGTTTGAAGTAAAAATAATGGATCATAAGAGCAGTTAAGGTATCTCAAATACAGATTGTCAACTTAATTATAGTCACTAGATCACAAGATATCAGATGTTTGTAATAGATGAGACTAGGGGTTCCAAGAGAATAACAATCAATGGATAGAGTTTTTTAATGTCAAAATAAATAGATTTTTCCTATAAATGCTGAGAGCCAATTACATCATAAGATTGATGTATGAGGAAATACATTCTGGCAACTGTACAAAGAAGATATTAAACAGTAATAGATAAGTAGGGGTCAGGAAGAAAGCTGTTTTAGATGTTCACAGAAAATAATGACTGCATATGGGGTATTTTTAATACTGGAGAATGAGATGGTACCAAAAGATATATGAGGTATCAACAACTGAAAGGATAAATAAAGCATGATGAATTATGGACATAATTCTAACTTTGACTATTGAATCTTGTGGTGGTTTGAAAGAAAATGGTCCCTAAAGGGAGTGGCACTGTTAGGAGGTTGGCCTTCTTGGAGGAAGTGTGTCACTGTGAGAGAGAGCTTTAAGTTCTATTTAGCTCAAGGTTCCTTTAGTATGACAGTCAGTTGACTTCCTGTTGTATGCAAGATGTAGGAGTCTCAGTTATAAACCAGCACCATATCAGACTGCATGCTGCTATGTTCCCCAGCATGATGATAATGGAATGAACATCATTGATAATGCAGCCCACCTGAATTAAGTGTTTTCTTCATAAGAATTGCTGTGGTCATGGTGTCTTTTCACAAAACCAAAATCTTTAACTGAAACAGAAGTTGGTACCAGGAGTGGGGTATTGTTGTGATAGGCCTGATTATGTGTTTCTTTGGAGAAATTTGGACTTTAGTTCTCTGGATTTGGAAAACAGTGGAATGCTTTAAGCATATTTAGTGATACTCCTCAAATTGTTCCACACAATATAAGCGGAAGGAACACTGCCAAACTCTTTTTATGAGGCAACAGTTACCCTGATACCCAAACCATACAAAGCTGCAACTAAGAAAGAGAATTACAGACCAATCTCCCTCTTGAGCATTGAACAAAAATACTGAATAAAATATGAGCAAACCATATCCAAGAACACATCAGAAACATCATCCACCATGATCAATTAGGCTTCATCCCAGAGATGCAGGAATGGTTCAACATATGAAAATCCATCAATATAATACATTATATGAAAAAAACACATTATCATCTCATTAGATGCTGAAAAAGCCTTTGACAATATCCAATACCCCTTCATGATAAAGGTTGTGGAAAGATCAGGGGTACAAGGAACATTCCTAAACATAATAAAGGCAATATACAGCAAGCCAACAACCAACATTAAACGAAATGGAGAGAAATTTACAGCAATTCAACTAAAATCAGGAACAAAAAGGGGCTGTATACTCTCTCCATATCTACTTACTATAGCACTCAAAGTCCTAGCTAAAGAAATAAGACAATAAAAGGAGATCAAGGGACACAAATTAGAAAGAAAAAAAATCAAACCTTTGCTATTTGCTGATATATGCATAAGTGCCCCAAAATTCTACCAGGGAACTCCTATGGCTGATAAACAGCTTCAGTAACATGGCAGGATACAAGATTAACTAAAAAAAAAAAATCAGTAACCCTCCTATATACAGATGATAAATAGGCTAAGAAAGAAAGCAGAGAAATGTTACCCTACGCAATAGCCAGAAACTACATAAAATATTTTGTGGTAACTCTAATCAAACAAAAAAAAAAAGAAAAATCTGTATGACAAGAACTTTAAGTCTTTGAAGAATGAAATTGAAGAAGATATCAGAAAATGGAAAGATCTCCCCTGGATAGGTAGGATTATCATAGTAAAAATGGCAGTCTTACCAAAAGTAATCTAGAGATTCAATACAATCCCCATTCAAACTCCAGCACAATTCTTCACAGACCTCGAAAGAACAATACTAAATTTCATATGGAGAAACAAAAATCCCACACGAGCCAAAACAAGCCTATACAATAAACAGGGAGACATCACCCACCCTGACTTCAAGCTCTATTACAGAGCTACCGTAATGAAAACAGCTTGGTATTGGCACAAAATTGAATTGACCAATGGAATTGAATCAATGATCCTGATATTAACACATACACCATTGAAAACCTGATTTTTGACAGAGAAGCTAAAAATATAAAATAGCAAAAGAAAGCATCTTCAACAAATGGTGCTGGTAAAACTGGAAGTCGACATGTTGATTAATGCAAATATAGCCATATCTATTGTCATGCACAAAACTCAAGTCCAAATGGATCAAAGACCCCAACATACTATATCCAGCCATGCTGAACCTAATAGAAGAGAAAGTGATAAGTACTCTAAAATGCATTGACACAGGAGACCACTTCCTAAATATGACACCAATAACACAGACACTGAGAGCAACAATTAACAAATGGGACCTCCTAAAACTGAGAAGCTTCTGTCAGGCAAAAACATGGCCAACAAGACAAAATGGCTACCTACAGAATGGTAAAAGATGTTGACCAACCCCACATCTGACAGAGGGCTTATCTCCAAAATATACAAAGCATTCAGGAAACTGAATATCAAACCACCAAATAATCCAATTAAAAAATGGGGTATAGATCTAAACAGAGAATTCTCAACAGAAGAATCTCAAATGACTGAAAGACATTTAAAGAATTGTTCAACACCTTTAATCATCAGGGAAATGCAAATCAAAACAATTCTGAGATACTATCTTATACTGATCAGAATGGCTAAGATCTAAAACACTGATGACAACTTATGCTGGAGAGGATGCAGAGCAAAAGGAACACTCCTCCATTCATGGTAAGAGTGCAAACTTGCACAGCTGCTGTGGAAATCAGCATGGCGATTTCTCAGAAAATTAGGAATCATCTTCCTCCTGACCCAGCAATACCACTTTTGGGCATATAGCCAAAGGATTCACTTTCATACCACAATAATGTTTGCTCAACAATGTTTATAGCAGCATTATTCATAATAGTGAGAACCTGGAAATAACCAAAATATCTCTCAACCAAAGAATGGATAAAGAAAATATGGAACATTTGCACAATGGAGTATTTCTTGGAGGTAAGAAAAACAAGGACATCTTAAATTTGCAGGCAAATGGATGGAACTAGAAAAAAAGCCATCCTGAATGAGGTAACCCAGAAAGACAAATAGTATGTACTTACTCATAAGTGGATACCAGACATGAAGTACAGGATAATGGCTACAGTCCACAAACCTGGAGAAGCTAGAATCTTCTTCCAGAAACAGATGAAAGAAGATGCAGAGATCCACAACTAACCACTGGGCCAAGTTCCAGGAAAAGAGAGAGACGGCGATAATATGAATAAAGGGGTCAAGAGAATGATGGGGAAACCCACAGAATCAGTTGACCTGAGTCTGGATTGACAACTGGAGAACCTGCATAGGATCAAACTAGGCCCTCTGAATACAGGTGACTATGGCATGGCTTGGGCAGTATATGGGCCCACTGGCAGTGAGACCAGGATCTAACTCTAATGGATGAAATGACTTAGTAGAGCCCATTCTCTATGGAGAAATACCTTGCTCAGCCTAGGCATGGGGGTGGGGGGCTTTGGTCCTTCCTCAATAAAGTGATGGGACAGACTTAATTGACTTCCCAGGTGAGGCCTTAATCTCTCTGAGGAAAGGATGGGAGGTGGAGTGGGGAAAGGGGAGGAGAGGGAGGAGAAAGGAAGAACTGGAATTGGTAAATAATAAATAAATAAAATTAACATACAAAAGAACATTCTTTGCCATGAAATGTTACATGTATTATAATCTGTTTTTTTGATTTTGATTTTTACAAGGGGTTAGTTTTAAGAGATTGTCACATGTCACAGAAGAGACTTTGAACTTTACACTTGCCAACAAATTCAGACTGTTAGAGACTGTGTGGACCTGTGAATTTGGATTGAATGCATTGCTTTGTATTATAATTTGGCTCTAAGCATTTGGAGGCCAGGGAGTAGGATGTGGTGGTCTGAAAGAAAATGGCAGCAAAGAGAGTGGTATTATTAGAAACTGTGGCTTTGCTGAAGAAAGTGTCACTGTGGGGCCAGCTGTGAGGTCTCTTTTGCTCAAGCTTCCCTCAGTGTGACAATTGGTTGACATCCTGTTCCCTACAAGATGTTCAGTTCCCAGCTGTTCTTCCAGTATCACATCTGCCTGCATGCCATCATGCTCCCTGCCACAAAGAAAAGGGAACAGATCTCTGAAACTGTAAGGGAACCATCCCAATTAAATGCTTTCTTTCTAAGAGTCATGGTGTCTTGTAAAAGCAATAAAAACCCTAAGACAAGTACATAGTTACATTTTTGAAAACATAGACACACCAGAGCATTTATGACTCTGGAAATATAAAATACTAAAATCCACCTGAGGGCATATTGTTATGACATATATGTGAGCTATTCAAAAGTAAATAATGAACACATAGTTCAAAATATGAACCTACTGCTTAGGAATAAATCCTTCTCTGAAAATGCACATTTGAAATTTATCAACACATATCTATTGTCTTATACCATATTAACACAAGGTCATTATGAAAAAAATGTGTAGCATAGTGGGAAAAAGTGAGCCATTGTAGAATTCTGATTTTGAAAAGTGTAAAAATAACGCACAGGTATCATGGAAGATGAAAAGGAAATGAGCAGAACAATTAAAATGGTCATTAAGAGAATTGAATGAACAGAGATTAGTAATAATCTCAAAAAGCATTAGTCTGTAATAAAGTCCAATTCCTCAAGCAACTCTTAGTATAGTGAGACTTGAGATGACAATTGGATGGCACAAAATACATGGATTATTTCAGTGTAGTGCTTCGAAGCCACACGATTTAACAAGATAGAATAGTAATCAATCAATAAAAGTTTAAAAGGGAAATTAAGAGTTAAAAATGTGGCATTTGTATAAATAAATAGATGGAATAGAAATAAAGGAAACATGAAAAGACTTGAATATCCAAAGACAACATAAAATAAAATAATACATACCCAAAATATTGAAGAGAAATGCCAGAACGAATGGAGATTGGCAAAAACAATTAGTACTTGGGAACTTACTTTGTCAGAAATAATAAAACAAGAATTGCTAGGATTCAAGTTGTGACTATGAATGTGTGACTAAAGAGTGTAGGTGACAAATCAGAAATTTCAGTCTTAATGAGAACGTGATTTTCAATGGGTTAGTTAGCCACATATGTTTGAAGTCAGTCTGCCAGGAGTCAAAAGGCATAGAAAGATTGTGTTGTATGTGTTGAAGAGTCATAGAACACATTGGAATTTAGGAATATTATCTTCAGGGAAAGCTTGGATCAGATCTGACTTATGAAATGGATGGAATGGAAAATGCAAAAGGAATAAATAAAGGATATTCGGGGCTGGAGAGATGGCTCAGAGGTTAAGAGCATTGCCTGCTCTTCCAAAGGTCCTGAGTTCAATTCCCAGCAACCACATGGTAGCTCACAACCATCTTTAATGGGGTCTGGTGCCCTCTTCTGGCATGTAGGCATACACACAGACAGAATATTGTATACGTAATAAATAAATAAATAAATAAATAAATAAATAAATAAATAAATAAATAAATAAATAAATAAAGGATATTCTTCACACCTTGATTCTGGTGGGTACCGCCTTAAGAGTTGACTTATATGTCAATCCCAGTAACATACCAAGGTGGATGAGAGAGCTCTCATGAGTCCTCACCGCTAGAGAAAGAGCTACAGGCCATCAAGGACTGCTGAAAGAGGAAGAACACATCTGCCCCAGAGATGAGCTCCATACTAAGTAATCAAGTAGTTGACGCTAAAATGTACAAGCCACACTAAGCAGGCTAAGCAGTTTGTACATATACATGTGAATGTATGCCTAAAATACACACATATGTGCACACACACATGCACATGATTAATAATGATAATTTAAGGAAAGAACATAAATTTTTGAGGGAGCCTAGGGGTACAGAAGAAATTATAGTAAGGAGGGGAAATGATGCAATTGCAATTTAATTAAAATAAAATACATCCCTTAGAAAGCCAGGTTATAGTTTTGTTGGGATTTTGATGGGGATTACATTGAATCTATAGATTGCCTTTGGTAGGATTGCCATTTTTACTATGTTGATCCTATCAATCCAAGAGAATGGGAGATCCTTCCATTTCCTGGTATCCTCTTCAATTTCTTTCTTCAAAGACTTAAAGTTCTTGTCAAATATGTCTTGCATTTCCTTGGTTGGTGTTACCCCAAGATATTTATGCTATTTGTGGCTGTTGTGAAAGGTGATGTTTCTCTGATTTTCCTCTCAGCTTCTTTATCCTTTGTGTATAGGAGGGCTTCTGATTTTGTTGAGTTGATCTTGTATCCTGCCACATCGCTGAAGGTATTTATCACCTGTAAGAGTTATCTGGTAGAGTTTTTGGGGTCTCTTATACTGCTCTTGCTCCAATAGGTGCCGGTGGGAAATCTGTCTCTGGGGTCCTCTGATGCAACTGGGGATGGTGATGGTGTAGCCTGCCCCTCCAGTCAGTGCAGGTAGGGGCTGTGCCTTGCAGCCCTATGACGTGGTTCTGGTGGTGTTGGAGCTGCATGGCTGCAGGAGGCTTGCCTGCTGACTGGATGCTGGGGCTATGATCAGTGAGGGAGGGGCAGGGAAAGTACTCCAGACCTAGGGCCTAGAGAACAGGACTGTCCAACCCAACACAGAGAGCAACCACTCATCTCTCTCTCCAGTAGCTGCAGGAGAGCAGGGGCTGTGCCCCTGGGGCCCCCTGATTCAGCTGGGGGTGGTGGTGGAGTGACCTGGCCAGAGGAGACTTGCCTGCTGGCCAGCTGCTGGAGCTGGCAGGATATGCTGTTTTATAATTTAACATGAACAGTAGCAATGGGAAATTTAGAAATGCAGGAGCATTGGTAAACGTGGCTAGAAGATCTAAAGGACTCCTTATAAAGCTTTTCAAAGTTCTTTAAATTCACAACAGTTCCCAAATGAAAAGTTCTAAAAATTATCTGTCATACTTACAAGTTAGTTTCTATTGTCAGTGGAGTAAGAAATAACTTATGTAGTAGCAGTACATTTGTGAAGTCTGTCTTTATTGAAAATAGATGGGGGAGGGAGAAGTGATAGTGGAGGCATGGAGACAGATAAGGACATAATTATTGGAAACAAAAGAGAAGATGACAATGAAAATTGTATCACTGAATGGAATGGAGAAAGGTGGGTCAATAGAAAAACAGCATAATGGTTGCTTGGCAGAGTCATGTCATGTCATGTCAAAGTTACTGGGTCATTGTTAGAATAGAAAAGTTGATGTCTGAAAGACTCAAAGGTAATAACAACATTACTGTTTGTCCACAGATTGTTATGTAGGTTTTACCTGATCTTTACTGTTCTTGGTTACTTAAAGTACCCAATCTGTTACTGAATCTGGAAACCTAGAAATAGCAAAATTCTTTGCCCTCCTGGCTCCAGATTAAATTTCAAAGTAAAAGTAATGCATTGTGACTTAAAAGACAGGAAAGGAGAAGAAAAGTTTTGCTTCTTTTAAGAGGGCCAAAGAAGAGGGTGGCTGTGTGTAAGAAGTGTTCTTTAGGTATCTTGGTAATACCTTCAGCTTTCAGGTTTGGTACACTCTTAGCAATTTGTCCCAGCATGTGAGCCTTCTAGTTGCATAAAATCCATCAGGGCTCTCCCTATCCAGTGTTCTGCAAGCCCTCACTTTCTCAGCATCTCAGTCACTGTATTAAAAATTTTCATGATGAGGTGCCTAGAAATATTTCTGGAGTCCATTTCTAGCCAAATCCTTGAAAGACAGAGAATCTTGTAATTTAAATGGGTCAGAGATGGGGAACTTCAATTGGTTGTCTGACCTAGTTTACTTGTGATAATACCACTGCCATGCTAAATGGAATACCAGTAGACAAGGACTTTCCTGCAAAGAAGTTTCCTAAGCCATAGCATCAGGAGAAAGAACATGATGGTTAAGAAGTAGAACTTAGAACAAATAAGAAGAATAAGTACTATGTGAGGCTTACTACTGAATACTTAGCTCAAAAAATACAAATTCAGGATTCGGGGGCAAAGCAAATTGTATTAAAAAGCTGCTATTATTGCTGCCATTGAATCTTTATTCTTCTGTAACCTAAGGCTAAACCTCAAAAATATAATTTGCTGATATCTTATGTTACATACAGAACATTGAGTTAGGCCAAAAATGTGATAGAGAAAATAGAATTATGTTATATCTTTAAGACAATTATTCTGGTCACCTTACATCTCTAAATTCCACAATCTCTGCCAGGCAGATCTGTAGCTATTTTTCATTTGTATTTTAATAGACAAAGCCAACCTGAAGATTAGACAAGCAAAGCAGGAAAGCTATTAGATAGCTGTTATCTCTAAAAAGTCCTCAGACAGAAAGAGTGATCCTTCATCTCTGATCTTCAGGCAAGCTTTATTTATTAAAATACAAATGAAATATAACTACACAGATCAGTTTCTCTTTTTCAGAAAAATTAGAAACAAAAAAATGCATTCCTTACAGTTCTGGAGGTAACAAAGCCAAAAGAGAAGGCATATGCAGTTAGAGTATGATGGGAGCCAAATTCTATTTGTATGTTCAAGGTTCCGGTGGGCAGAATTGCAGCAGAGAATTTTATAAAAATAGGATTTACACGAAGCTTCATAAACCAAAAGCAGAAGCTATTTTCCCCCAGGAGTAGTTGATACATGGGTAGCCAGCTGCAGATTTCCCTTCCAAAAATACCCTGAAACTGTTTCATATCAGTTTCAATCAGCAGATATGAATTCAAACAGTTTGATCTGTCAGGTTCTCTGACCTTTATTCTCCCAGACCTTCCTTTGGCTTGGTGAGAATCAGGCGAATGTGTTAAAATTCTCAAAAAAAATCTGATCCAGCAAATATAATAAATTAGCCATAACTAGAATGACATGGATTGAGGTTCACTGTGGTGTTATGTTTTATCAGTTCTTCTGTAGTAATGACAAGGTGACCATTTAAGGAAAAAAAAACAGCTTAATTAAGGGTATCTAATTCAGTTTTGAATTACATGATAATTTTCTCATGGAACATGCCCCAAATACATTTCTCCATATACATAAATTCATAAACATGTAAATACATATGTAACTCAAGCATTTAAATAATGCTACAGTAGTCCTGAAGTTAACTGAAATGATGTGAAGGCAAAATATTTTGATCAACTGATGTTGAATCTTTAAAGAGTATTTTTCACATAGTATCTAAGAGATGCACAGTGACTGTTACATATCACTCAGCATAGATTTTTCTGAAATTCAGTTTTCACATGAAAATGCATCACTGAAAAGAGACAACAAACACAGACAAGGAAAATAGTATCCGTTTTCCCTGCACAGCAGTGATGGAAGTACTTATGGATAGTTCTCCATATCACTCCTGAGCATCTGTGCAAATGGCTTTATATTCTACCACAGATATATTTACCCATGTATCTCATTGCTGCCCTATTCACAGTAACAAAAAGCTGAAAGTACCCTGTATATCCACCAACACTTGAATGAGTAAGCAAAATGTGATATATATGTGTCTCTCTGTGTGTGTGTATTTCAAAAATATAATTTCTCCACTTAAAAAGAAAAATGAAATTATGAAACTTACAAATTGAAGCATTTGGAAAGAATTATATTAAATGAGGCCATCCACCTCAAAACATACAGCTGCATGTTCTCTCCCATATGTGTATCCTAGTTTATAGAGTTTTCACATATGTACATAAAAAGGTGTGAATGTGGATAAAGCTTTAAAAACACATAGAATAGTAGGTGATGAAGGAGATTCCTAGGGAGGGGTAAGGGCTACGGGTGACATGAAGGAGTAAAGGGGACCAGAGAGGAGGTTGTTACACAGACTGAGAAGGGACTGAAGAGGAATGCATTCAACCCCAAAATGATTTGCTTGGAAATACTTTAGTGTTTTTTAATACTTGAATACTAATTTGATAAAGTAAGGATCTGGAAACACAGCTGATGTGTTAAGAGCATACAATCCTCTTGCAGAGGCCTCTGAGTTCAGTTTCTGGCACTCATTAGCAGTGACTCTCAAATGCTTACATCTTCAGTTCCAGAGGATCTGATGACTCTAGCTTAAAGTGGCACCTAGACTCATGTGAACACACACACACACACACACACACACAGAGGAGAGAGAACAAACAAACATATGTTCATATAGTTGAACATAATAAAAATGTATTTTTAATGTAAGAAGAAAAACCAAGAAAAAAGGTAAAAGTTAACTCAAACAAAGTGTGAAGAAATAAATGGAAATACATATGCACCAAGTCACGCTGCTGATGGTAATTTGTAAAACAATTTCTAGTTGCTGTTTATATGACTACTATAATGTGGATTTATAATATCTTCATAACATTTTAATCATTATTTAAACAGATGTTCTTTATTATGTAGTGATTTCTTCACTATAAATCTGCCTTAATTAAAGAGCTAAGATGAACACAATGTAGTTAGCATTCTTTCTAGAAAGACACTTATTAAGTCATCCTCCTAGCATCATTGTTGGTAAGTCAGAGGGTTCTGAAACATAATCTAGGTTTGCTACGGATGCTCATGCCTTACCAGACTCCACTGACCAGTGTAGCCCTTGACTCCTCCACCCCACCGCTCATGAAGCCCAACTAAATGAATGAAGGAATTTGGCAGATTTGTTTTTCCTCATTTTTTTTATTATTTAAAAAAATACCAATCCAAATTCCCACTCCCTTCCCTCCTCCCCTCCTCCCAGTCCCTTCTTCTCCCTCCACAGACCCTCCCTCCCACCCCTCCAACCCTAAGGGAGTGTCATGCATCCTGCCCTGTGGAAAGTCCAAGGCCCTCCCTACTACAGCTAGGTTGAGCAAGGTTTACATCCAAAGAGACTAGGATCCCATGCAGCCGGTATATGCAGTAGACACACATCCCAGTGTCACTATCAGTGACCACCTCATTCTGCCCCAGTTGTCAACCCCCTTCAGAGGGACTTAGTTTTTCACATGCTCATTCACTCCCAGTCCAGTTGGAGTTGGCTTGTTCCCATTAGTTCAAGCAAACTGTCTCAGTGGATGACCCCGTCATGGTCTTGAATGCTCATACTCTCCTTCCACTCTTCAACTGGATCTTGGGAGCTCAGTCCAGTGCTCTGATGTGGGTCCTTGCCTCTGTTCCCATCTGTTGTTGGATGAAGGTTCTATGGTGATATTTAAGATAATCATCAGTCTAACTACAGGGTAAGGTCAGTTCAGACACCCTCTCCTCTATTGCTTAGGGTCTCAGCTGGGTTCATCTCTGTGGGTTCTTGGGCATTTTTCTAGAGCCAGGTTCTTGCTAACTCAATAATGGCTCCCTCAATCAAGATATCTCTTTCCTTGCTCTCATATCTGTCCTTCCTCCATATCAACCATCCCATTCCGTCAAGTTCTCCTCAACCCCCTTTTCCCCCCATCTACCTCCCACCCCCCTGCTCCCAAATTTTTGTCTGATTCCAATTTCCAGGAGGGTCTATATATGTTTTTCTTTAGGTTCACCTTATTACTTAGTTTCTCTAGGATCCTGAACTATAGACTTGTTGCCCTTTGTTTATGACTAGTATCCACTAATGAGTGAGTACATACTATAATCATTTTTTTGGCGTCTGGGTTGCCTCACTCAGGATAATGTTTTCTAATTCCATCTATTTGCATATGAAATTCAAGATGTCATTATTTTTTACTGCTGAGTAGTACTCTAATGTGTAGATGTGCCACACTTTCATTATCCATTCTTCAGTTGAGGGGCATCTAGGTTGTTTCCAGGTTCTGGCTATTACAAATAATGCTGCTATGAACACAGTTGAACAAATGTTCTTGTAGTATGATTGAGAGTCTTTTGGGTATATTCCCAAGAGTGGAATTGCTGTATCCTTAGGTAGGTTGATTCCCAGCTTTCTGAGAAACTACCACACTGAGTTCCAAAGTGGTTGCACAAGTTTGCATTCCCACCAGCAATGGATGAGTGTTCCCCTTGCTCCACAACCTCTCCAGCATAAGCTATCATTAGTGTTTTTGAACTTAGCCATTCTGACAGGTGTAAGATGGTATCTCAAAGTTGTTTTGATTTGCGTTTCCCTGATCGCTAAGGAAGAAGAACATGTCCTTAAGTATTTCTTTGCCATTTGAAATTCTTCTGTTGAGAATTCTCTGTTCAATTCCCATTTATTAATTGGGTTATTTAGAATTTTAATGTCTAATTGCTTGAACTTTCTGTTGCACCTTCCTGTTGTATTTAAGTTCCTTGGCAATAATTCATAAAGTATTGCAAACATATGTACATCTTTGTATTCGGTATTTGAGAAAACAGCCCATCCTGGAGCAGGGATTAGGTGATCATATCTTATGTCTTGTTCTCTTAGAGAGAGCATGTTTGCAACCCCACTTGTTACAGTTTCATGAGGGAATGCAAGTAAACAATTTGGTAATATAGGCTAAACCAAGGAACATTGATGGCTGTCACCAGAATAGCAAAATCTAGAAGAGATAGGTGCATCCACCCTCATGGTTCCCAGTAAGAACCCAATATGTAACATCATGACTTAAAGATGTCTAGCCACTAGACTTGGATATATGCCAGAATTCACATACAAGCAAATATTCTTATAAAATGAAGCCTTATGTAATAAATGTCAGTACAATAACATAGAAATGGTACTACCACAGACATCTCTCTCTCCCCACAAGATGTAATCAAATAAACATTAACTACATTAACATTTCTTAAAATCTATAAAAGCAGAAAATATACAATTTAATAGTAACAAGAAACAAGTTTACAAAAGTTACTCAGCAATACTTTTCATAAAAATATATTTTAGGATATTCATATGTGTACAAGGAAATAACTTGAGGAAAGCAAAATAGATAAACAAATTAAATGCACAAGTAGCAAAAAGTATGAAGTTTAGTAAAATGTATTAAATGTATAGCATAGAAAACAACAGTAAAGAAAAAGAAACTAGAAAAACTAATACTTTGAAAATATTAAAACTGAAAAATCTATACCATATTAAAAATTACTGTATATAAAAAGATTAATACTTAGTATCAATTAGTAATTAATCACAAATAAAAGTACTAATGCAACTACAAAAATTACTAAGTGTAATGTATTTCAGGCATTTTATTGTGTAATCTTCAGTTTCAACACTTTTAGCATTATAAATACTAATCTCAAGACAGAAAAATTAAAACATATGAAGACAGCAATGGCATTTTTTAGGTAGCAAGTCAGTAATGCAACATCTTTTATTTATTTATTTATTTATTTATTTTTTCCATACATTGTTTTGTTTTATTTTTTCCATTCAAGAACATAATTAAAGAAATA